>JAOWBL010001068.1:0-16076 GCA_028564865.1 Zenarchopterus dispar | reverse complement strand
ATAGATAGATGCTATTTTTGAAACATGATTTCTCAAAACTGTGTGAAAAAAGATAAAAGGTATTTCAACACTTACTGCTACCACATCTTTAACAAAGTACTATCAGCTAGTGTAGTAGTAAGTCTTGAAATGCATCATGTTATCAAACAAAGCAAGTAAAAAGTGAAAATAGGGATTCTGCCTTGTCATGGTTATCAGGGATATTGTTAATTAAAAACAGCACATAATCATTATTTTTTGTGAACTGGAATGGCTGATGGTGGTGTAAAATCAATGCAAGATGTTAATCAAAAGACAGGTTTAATTTTAGAGTGTTAAATGAAATTAACCTGGCTTTTCACATTCTGCAGTCCATTGATTTCAGTTTCTATCATTCTGTAGTAGGTTTTACAAACATTGTTTTACTTTGTTCTACTTGAATTATGGTTCATTTAGACTAATATTTTTGTTTTGTTTTGTTTTGTTTTTTGTCAAGATTCCAGGATTGCATACAGATGGAGTTCGAATTATTGTTTACAATCTCACTGGCTTGTTATGTCCAGTTTGAGTCATGTAATGAATAATGTCAAGCTGACAACCCAGTCCTTGTCAGCCTGTCTGTGGTGAGCATTCTCCTACCCTAAAGGCCCATTTATGATGTCTCAGCTATAGAGACATCATAAATACACACACAGGGTGGAAGGGCAGTAGGCATGTCATTGTAATGACACCCTGCATAAAATGAAACAAAAAAGAAGACAATCCCAATATTATAGAAAACATAATTAGTGCAAATGAATAAAAATGTTCTGAAAAGAGAGAAAAACCAGGTGTAAACATGTATAGGTGTTATACCTTTGAGTCTGCTTTAAATCTGCAAATCGAATAATTCAAGCACCCATCTGTACTTAGACTCCAAAGGACACTAAATACAAGGGCCGATGTGCAGGCACAACCTCCCACTCAGAATTAATTACATCGTCCAAGAGGCTTGAAGAAAGAGGGGGAGAATGAGAAAATTCATATCATCAAAAACTTCATTAAATTTTCTTTCTAATTAGTCTCTCAAGATGCCACAAGTGCAGCACTCAGCAAAGAAGCCTCTTGAAAACTCATTTTGGGATGTAGCATCTGTTGAAAGGCCCTTTTCTGGATTACCTGTTAAATAATGAGGGATAGCAGCTATAATTACAGCAGACTGACATTTAGTGCATATGGCCCAAACTTGTAATTGTTCTTTGTCTTGAATTCATTTTCCGCGTCAAATAATTTAAGAGACTGGCCTTACCTTTCAGAAAGTATATATTTACTTGCATTGAGAAGAATATGAAACCTATTTTGTCTTTAAGCTGAAGTTGACAGGGTGTGTTTATTTCTAATGTTTTACCCATTTGAACTGGTTTGCTGGGCTATGAAATGAGTAGGCTTTAAAGTATAGTCTAGTATCTCTCATCCACCACTCAAGTTTTTTTTGTTTTTTTTTAAGCATCTGTGTTTTTGCCTACTGTGATCTGGCTGTCCTTATCAGCCAGTTTTTCTCCAGTTCACATCTTCGATTTTCTCACCTCCATCTCTTGCAAACCGCTCTTTTCAAGTTTGTTTCAATCAAGCTGCAGTGAAGACAAAAAAATCAAGAAAATCCGACAATGAAAAGGCAAGATGTGTCAGGATTTCTCTCAAGTCACTTAGTTTATAGATATGGTATTGCTTTTTTTAAAAATTTCTTTAAAGTAATTTTGTGTTCTGTGCATCTTTTGTGGAAACAATTTCCAAACAAAAAGGCAATTGATTTGTCAAGTTCTGTGCAATACTCAATATGAAAAAGAAAGAAGCTTGATTTTAAGTGGCAGCTGTGAGTGTCATGCAGAGAAAAAGAACTTGATAGACTAAAAACAACTATATTCTGTATAAAATTGCGTGTGTGAATGTGACTGTCAGTGGTCACCATTTATCTCATCTTTCTCTGAAGACTAATTATGCTAAAAAAAAAAAAAACTAAATCTATATAACCAAGTTTTTATGTCGTTTCCTGTTTTAACCTCATCAGAGCACATCTGCACAAACACCTGGGGTTAAGGTCTAAACTTTGTGGTAGATAAGTCATGATGGCCACTCCATGTGTGAGAATGGTGCTTCATGCTCCCTGTGCAACTCTTAGAGGACCATGAATACTGACTTTGTCATGGAACATGCCTGTTACATCAAGGGGATTTAAAAAAAAAAAAAAAAGAAATTAAAAAAATCAAACAACCCCATATCATGAAACCTCCTCCAAAGGCTTGAACAGTAGGTTCTAGGCATGATAGATGTATTACTTCATTTACCGTTCTTCTTACTCTGATCCACCCATCACTCTGAAATAAATAAATCTGCACTAATCAAACCACAATCTTTTTTTGGTGTTTTCAGGTCCAATCTTTTTTTGCTACCAGACTGAATAAACAAGGAAACAAATTAAAGCTTTTCTTACCCATTAATCTTACCGATTGATAAAGAGGTTTTGTTCAGCGTAGACAGCGTGTAAGTCCTCGATTATGTTCCAAGATCTGCTGATCTGCTGGGACCAAAACTTCTCACCCCATACTACTTCTAAAAAGAAAACACTCTTAATATCTCTTAATAATTCATACAATCTGCATAATAATACATGTTTTTAAGAATCTAATTTTACCTCCAGTGTAAAGCATAGTAATTCTGGTCATTCTCTATCAAGTAAGTGTTATTTGAAACAAGCTCCAATAATTTATTCAGAGTGGAAAAAAGAGAGGCTGTAATAGTTGACGACAAAGTTAAAGATAAAGATGGAGGCGTGAACTTTACAAAGGGCAGGTGAAGTGTTTTATTCATGTGATCTATTCCTGTTTGCCCAAAGGTACAATAATGGGTCATTTCTGTGGTGCATGCGCTAAGAGGTGGGCACACAGATCATCTTTTCCACGTGATGGGACAAAATGAGAGGAAACAGGAGGATAGTATTTAGATGAAAAAGAAATAAAGAGAAGGACAAGTAAGTGGTTAGATGTGGTTAGACTTTGGTTTGATACAGGAAACAAAACAATAAAGGGTTAATGGACTGAATGCTTAGAGAGTTTTTTGGTCTCTAGACACTCAAGCCACTTGACATTAAAAGCATTTTATTCTATATACGCACCTTTTTGTGTCTAAGACACCTATTCACATGCAAATGAGATGCCACAGATGAAACCACTGGGGTCAGACAAGCAAACTTCAGATCACTGAATGACCCACTACACACCACAGCCTCATCACAATAAATAACAGATTTTTACCAATATTAATTTGTAGTATTGCATTATTGAAATTTAAAGTCCTATTACCAAATCTATTTCCATTACATTTCAATCCCAATAAAACTCAGTGGATTCCATTTACTGAAAAACCATGAACAGTCTCCAAAAATGCATGGACTTCTTCTATCTTTGGATGTTAAGATTTTGAATAAACAGCATTTTAGTCTAAACGGCAACCAGATAATTATATATGGGACATAGTTTGTCAAAGCTTGGAAAAAAGAGATGCTGCTCGTCTTGTTATGACAGGAACAAGATTTCCTTCAAAAGTAAGTCCTCATCAATATGAAATTAAAGTCTGTTTAAAATTTATATGCAACCAGTAAAACTTTTAACTGGCATCTAATGGCCTTGCAGTTGTACACTCCAAAAACTCATTTATAAGTGAGAGAAAAAAAAACTTGCTTCTAGAAAATTAGAAGACTATTTTAGAATATATTGCTATTTTTAGGATTCTAGCCAAGAAGAATTTTCTTACCTTACAGAGAAGGATTTTGTATTTAAAATAAGACAATTTTGACTAGATTTACGGATTATCAAGCTTATTTCTAGGGGGGACCTTTTTGCAGTGTAGCAGGAATAAACCGATTTCAGGGTCCAATCAACACTGGTGGGAGAACAGGACCTGTGTCCACATGCCAATGTTCAGGGTACTGCTGTTGGGGTTGAACAAGCAGGTACATCTCATTTTCTCTCGAACACTGCCACTGTTGTCGTTTACCCACTTTAACATCCCACACAGAGGTCTGAAACTGGCAGCAACAACTTGCCGTCAAAAAGATGGATACGAGATTGATTTACCTGTCTGAAAGAGCGGTAGTAGCACATTATCATTCCTGCTGGTGTTGTCTAACCGGTGCTGTGCTTGTTTCTCAAAAAAGAATGAAACAAGAAAAGAGAGAAGTGTGTGTATGTGCATGTGTGTGTATATACTACATACTGCATTTTTTTTTTTTTTTTTGCAGAGGCAATATTGTTTCATTTATTAGCTCTAAGTGAACCTGCATGAAATCAAATATTAAAAAAAAAGTTTAAAATCACTACTTTTGTTAGAAGAACTGTATACTATACCTGTATGTAATGAAACATTTTAACCCGAGCTTGTTAAATCTTTCTTTCCATGAAGGATGGAACACATTTGAGCGTTGCTGTGCAAAACGATAAATAGATACAAAGGGGAGAGGTAGAATTGCTCATGCTGAGAGTGACCAGGCACTTTTTCCCCATCAGCGGTCACAACCATAATGAACTGCAGCTCTTCAGACACACACACCCCTTTGAGCGCTGATGCCACCCTTCTTCACTGAGTCACGCACACAGCATCCTAAATTTACCTCCTAAACCCCAGCCAAGGCCATGCACATGAAAAACAGGCACACACACATACACAGTGTGTGAACTCATATTTCAAACTTGCCAGCAGACACCCTGTCACCCTCCATGCTGAGTGTCCTGCTGAGGCCTCTGTCAGCCGTGACTGACAGACTGACGGTGGGACGCTGTTATGATTCATGCCAGTGGTGGTGGCCTCACAGCTGGGTACCTCCGCCCCCACACCTGGTACCCCAACTGCCAGCCACGCCAACTAGACCGGGCATTGCCGAGGATCACTGACACGGAAACACTGAAATTCAAAAAGGATTGTTCAAAATGCGAGAATCCTGAATATGGGTGCACGGATGACTGAAGTAACTTGTAAAGTGGAACCTGCTTATGAAGGGGCCATCTGCAGGCATTGTTTGAGCGTCGATAAACCACAAACAGAAAGGACACAACTGATAGCTGTGGGGATGGATTTTTGTGAAAAGCTGCAAGTGAGAAGCTGCAAATCCTTTTTGAACATGATATTGCCAAACTCCTCACATCTGAGAAGACTGGCATCTTGTATATCTATCTTCCATGTTTTTTTTCACTTGTGAAATATCATTGTTGAATGATGGACTCATATTACTTTCAAAATCACCTGAAGATCCTTCCCAGATTGACAGAAGTTACACTTGTCTAAGGCTGCACACATGATACAATTTTCACTTATGACTTCACTTGGATTTGAGCAACTGATAACTGGGACTTGGACTTGTGCATTTATGGCATTAAACTCGTAACTCAGATTTTTATTTTATCTTATGTTACAATACTTTGGCATAGAATAATAACTTTAATTTCCATACAAATTTCATGCAGATGCACGTTCCCACAGGCCATCAGTTCAAGGCAAACGTTCGTAATGTTTATGAACAAATTAAAGGCTTTAAATCTCTGTGCAGTGTTAAGAAGTGCACTGCTAAATGTTTTATCTGTTAACCATCAAGGAGACGACGAGGACAACTTCCAACTTCAGTCTTCATTTGGTAGAATTCACCCAGACAAGTACGTGCTATGGCGATGTTTTCAGCTCAGGAGCAGAGCGCTGGAGAAAAGTCCCTCTGAGGCTGTGAGCAGGGGGCGTGCTGACCGGTGAACTGGAGTTAAAACTCACTTTGGCCGGCTTTTTTCCACAAACTGCAGAGCCGCAGCTGCAGCTCTCCTGACTCTGTAATGCTGGCACAGGCGGTATGTCGGTAGGAAACAGCGACCATCATGTGATGCAGTTAACATTCTAATTAAACAGTTTATTTGTTAGTTAATGTATGTTTTATTGATTTTACTGTAAGTTGCTTTGGACAAAAAGAACAGCTAAGGACTAGACTATGAACACATAATTCAGCTTACTGATTTAGCTCTCAGGTGATCGGAGATAAACCCTGCAAGGGTTTATAAACATTTCCATGACTGCTGCATTTGAAAATATATCAAGAACATGTATGATTACCCATCCATTACTTATTCCTGCTCATTACGGAGGTACACCCTGGATATGTTCCCAGTCTATCGCAGGCAGAAAACCCACGCAAGCACGGGGAGAACAAGCAAACTCCACACAGAAAGACTCCTGCTGGGCCCGGGAGTCGAACCAGGAACCTTCTTGCTGTGATGCCATGAAAGTTAAAGTTACATATTTCATAGTTCTTGCAACAGTGTTATCCACTAAGCATGCTGCCCCCACATGTATGATTAGATATCATTCAAATATGTTTTAAATACTGTGCATGTGTTTAAAAAGCTGACAGGTATGTCATTTGGACTAGACCCGATTCAGCTCAATAGTGGACTCGACTTGGTCTTGATTTGGGTTATTCTTTTTTTTAACAGTTTTTTTTAACAGTTATTCTTTTTTTTTAACAGACTCAGAGTCAAACACAGACTGGAATCTGACTCAAAGTTTGCTGACTCAGCTGCAGCACCAGTCTCAACCCATTTTGATTATAATCCTCTGAATACTCAAACTACATGATTTTGCCAGACTCGGTGACTCGGCCTGACAGCTAACACTTGAGGGAATGATTTCACATACATGAAATCTCACATAAACTCATGGGATCAAAGTTGATTTCAGAACAAAAACAAAGTAGGAAGAGGACTGATGCCATATTTGGTATGTCTTTCATGACAAAAATATGAAAGTATCTTAAGTTTTTTCCACAATTCTGCTCACTGCTCTTCTTTTTTTAAATACTCCATTTGTGGCTGGTGTTGCGTTGTGTTGTAAAATGTTGTATTGTGTTGTGTTGTATTCCATTCTCCACCACCGTTTGTGGGCTATAAAAGTATGTAACACCGTGTTGATGACACCTGTGTACATATTTGATATTGATGGTTTGAGATCTTGGAGACTTGGGAGCAGTACAATAATTGTGCTAACACCACACATCATTTGGAGAATTATTTGGATAAATTATTGCATCATGCTTTGAACTGGGTCGCACCCCCATGATCTTTGGTGAGTTGCAAATCTGGCTGAAAATCTTAATACGCAACTGAACACTCCAGGCCAGCAAAAGGACAAAACTTAAGCTTCTGTAGAGGGGCTCATACCTGCTGATGTTCAGTTAGCCAAGTGTGTTGATAAAATTGAAGCAGCAAGGGATTACTGATATTTCTCTAATTTGACTGGTAAATTAGGAGATGTAAACCCCAGCATCTTGTCATCCCGAGAGAAGTGTAACAGTCTCATGCAAGTATTAGCTTACTTTAGTAATATCTTGTTAGTTTAATCTACGTGATCTTCACAGTTCTTTATGTGCCAGTGAGGAATTTTGCCTTACTGGCACGTAACCAGCATACGACATAGTTTACTTTTCTTTGACTGCACACCGAGGCTGTAAATGCTTGCATAGCTGCTCCCTCATAAACAGTGTGGAGCTGCTCATCTGACCACATATGTCCTCTTTTTTGCAGCCTTGACTGCTGTTAAATAAAAGAAAAGCAAAGTTCTTGAAATTCTGCAAACAGATAATAGCATATTTTTGTCAAACCCTCCATCTTGATTGATGAAATGTTTTTAAGGTGAAGCATATGTTAAAGTTAGTTTCATGTCAGCATATATTCCATTTTTAAAAAAGAGAATTTTTGGACTTGGTTTTTTGCATTTGTTGCAAAAGAAAAACAAAAGAAATGTACAAAATGATACTAACCCATGTTTCTAGCTTTACAAAGCAGAAATGTGAAAAAGCTCTGAGAGATGAGTAGACGACAGTAAGTTGTCAGCTGACCATCTAGTCCCTTTGTAGGTACACATTACCCTCATGCCGACATCAGCCAAAAAAGCCTGGCTGTGAGCTCATTAATTTTTGATGAGCAAAGACATGTTGGCAAATGTCAAACATGGTCACCTTGTTTACAGAGAGGAGAATTTGGCTCTGCTGTAAGTTTTGGGTGACTTCACCCATCAGCGGCTAATCACGGAGCAGCTGATTGTACACTGAGAGACGAGCCCTAACCCTCAGACGGGCACCCGGCCACGGGCCCAGGCTTCAGACGCTGCCAATCTAATCACCTCGCACACATGGCAGCTCCCCTCCCCTCATCAAACACAAACACACAGTTTCTCTCTCCAGAACTTGTTGTGCCCCATCTGGGAGAGAAACCACCCATACAGCCAGACACGGCTCAGTGAAGCAAGGACCAAACCAGCACCTGCTGCCTGGCTAAGGGAGCCACAGCCTCAGCCTTCTGTCTCAGAAGGTTTTTTGTTATATGATTTTCTCCCTTATGAAATGACCTTCACTCGTTTATTTGTTCTCTTCATCTCGTCCTTACCCCTCGTTTAGGTGTCCAGTTGGACTCCTCCTTCTGGGATTTATCCCTCCTGGTTTCCTGTCTGTTTTCCTTCACTTGCTGTTATTTCCCCTGTTAAATTTTCACTGCTGAAATACAAGCAGAATTATTGCTCCTAAACCGTCTTTTAAGGGAGTTTCTCATATCCAGCGGGACCGTATGATGGTATTACATTCTGCACTTGAGCAAATGAGAGTTTTGTGCTTGAAACTTGATCTTGCGTTGCGCTTTCATGCATGACATTCTCAGGAGGTCAAACATTCGAAGAGATGGTGATCAGGTTGATGATTAAACTGTGAATGTGTATTATTTATCTACTTTTACTGTTTTTTACTTTTCGACTTCTTTCTTTTGTGAGCGGGCAGAGCCTGTTGTGGAGGAGTCATGAAAAATTGTGGCTTTGTATGGCTTTAAGCCTGAGAAAATTATTACAATAAATCACTGAAAACACACGGCGTTAAGAGTCTCGTGATGACGAAACGTGCGCTGGGTCTTTCCGAGGCTACGCCTCCATCTGAGCACAGCTGAAGAGGCCCAGCCCTTCATTGACACTTTATAAATTAATTGCTGTGTTTTTCCAAAGTCTGTTGCTGAGCAAGGGGGAAAAGTAACGCCTATGTCTTAGAAAATACAAATGACAGGTGCACCCTCCTAACCAAGCCTGCAGCATTAACATAAAACTTTTTATATTTCCCAACAACAGTATCTTTTGACTCTAAACCCAAGATAGTTAGATTCAAATGCAAAATTCCTTACTTTATATGTGCAGACTGACAGGTGGCCTTAATAAATCAGGGAGACACACCTATCTTTTATATACAGGCTATAAGACCTTAGTCACTGGTTTTAAATGCTAATGAGTACACCATCTGGACTCTCATAATGCAGCATGTCACCATATTCGTTGTTGTCACTACATTTGAGATACAGCTCTGGTTTCCACCATCATATTCTATGTTTATTTGTTGTATTTTGTTTATATTGTGTATTGCATGATGTCCGTCACATAGTTGCTGTTATTATTTTTTTTTCCACAAACATTTTGACTTTCGCTTATGCTCCAGATGATATGAGCAGGCTGCTAACTGGAGTCCAACGGCTCAGTTCATTGAACGTCATGTCTTATTCTCCTGTACAACAGGTTTAATGCAAATGGAAGATTTTCAATCAGAACCAGTGTTCTGACTGAATTCTTGTACGAGTGAGAGCAAATTGTCTCAATCCAAGATCCGTGCCTCCTCCTGAGCTGAGAGATTCACTTCAGAATCATCATTACATTGAATTCCTCTAGCAGATGCTTTTATTTAGAGCAGCATACAAGAGAGACACACATTAGAGGTATTGTATGGTTTAGTTCCAAGTTGAAGACAATGTTTAGCCCCAAAATGACCCATAACTGCAGTTTTCTTTGACCCTTTTTTTGTCTTTGAATGATGGGTTATGTCCTGCCCTCACAAGACTTATAGTTTTAAGCCTAGTTTTATTAAAGTCTACTTATGACATTTGGGCCACATGTGGCCCCCACAGTACAAGGCACAATCCATGTTCGACCCAGCTCACTACTTCTGGACTATCTATGGCCAACATAACATTTTCCAGCTCTATAACTGACCAATAAGTATTAAATCAGATTAAGTCCAAATGTGTCTGAAGCAGAGGTAACTCTTGCAAAGAACACTTAAACATGTGTGCTAGAAAGCTGGGGATCAATACCGGGACTTTCTGACTGAAATGCAACAGTTCTGCCTCATTAGCTGGAGTTGTAATGGAACCCATGTGTTCACCAGAGTTCACTCACATAACTAATCAAGCCACCGATGAGATTATGTTCTCTCCATCAGACACATTGTCCAATCCTGGAACAATCCAATTCTGATTTGGTAAAGGTATGATTTGGGGACTGACACTCATAACTTCATCCACTGCATCCCGCTTTCATGTGAATGCGACAGCTGTCTGAACAGGCACACGATCAGATTTCTATCCACGCAGAGTCCTGAAAAACAATCTGAACAGATGGACGTGTCATGAGTCTTGTCTTGTAAATGTTACTTTGATATTGACTGATACTTTTTTTATATTTGTCATTTAATATGTTCATCAACCATTTTATAGGATTCTATAAGAGTGTTTTTGAAATTTTATGAGAAAGAAGGACCCTGCCAGCAACTATTTTAAAAAAAAAAGGTATGGGCAAAATGCAAAATGAATGAAAATTTCAGGCATAAATAATAATTAAAATGAGGTTTCATTCTGGTAGTTTGCAAAGAAAAAAATTGGCATTCATGTCTGCAATTAAGATGACCCACACAGATATGATGAGATGCATTCTGCACTCATGCTTTTTTCAGACTGATGCTTTAATTTTCATTCAGTGCGCATCTGTGGCACCTGAGCTCTCAATTCCTGATTATTTTTTAAATGACAAGAGCCGGGCTCATAAACAAGAAAATAAATGATGGGGAAAATGGGTGAAGTAGTTCTGTAAAAACTAATGCTGCACATGCTAATAATGATTTTTGTTTATTTATTCCTCCACTTTGAAAGGCACAGTTGTAGCTCTAAATAACCTCCCTGCTAACCAATAACCCTGTGACTGTGACAGAGAGCTTTTAATTGGAGACTGAGCTGCAACCTCTGACCACGGTGACATCCCAACCACTGTCTTCTTCGTTTTTAGCTCATTACAGCCCTGAAGATTTTCTGGCCACAGCGATAGTCACAGCCAGCGGTCCAGGAAAAGGGTTGAGAAGGTCCTGCAAAGCCCACTCGTGTCACACAGCTGAGCACCACCGACCATCAGGCAAGGACATAACTACATACTTCATAGGAAAACAAACACACAAACAAAAAACATCAGCGGAAGCCATTAAATATGAAAGCAGAGTGCAAGAAGAGTGTCATAAGGAGAAAAAAATGTAAACAGCAAACAAACAGAACCTCAGTTGTAATGTTGTGCTCGGGGTGACCCATGTCACCCAACAGACAAATGTGAAACTCCTCCTTGTCATTTTTGAGTGGATGAACATGTGCTCACTTTGTGTTGCATCGTATGGCTGTGCTACTTGAAGAAAATGCCTGAATCACAAAAGTTTTTGTTGAAACCTGCGGTTGCACTCTTTACACACACACACACACACACACACAGACAGAGGGACAAAAAAAAAGAGATGCTTTGTGATATGCACTTTCTTTCACACAGCTGGGTCATTGGTCTTGTTGCTCTAGGAAAGAATGTTTACTCTAAAATTTATTAAAGAATATGTTACGAATTTTGTACTCAAAAGACACACCATTGCTTAATTTTGCATAATTAATTTTACACACTATACAGAACAATAAATAATACCCCTTTCCCTGTTCTCATGTTTTAAAAAAAAAATCAAACTTCTGTTTGTTTGCATGCCGTTCAACAAGCGGACATGTATAAAGCTTTAAATGTGATTATTAATTCAATGGCATGTTGAATAACATAGCTGTATGCAAGTTTTTTATTTTATCGAAAGAATTTTAAAAATCCTTGATGGGAAAAAAAATCCGCTTGATCATCAGAAATTTGTGAAAGGATTGTGAGGTGACAAAAAAAACTACAAAAACAAATATAAAACAAAGACTTCACGCCTTCTTTGCAGTTTACTCTCAGCCCGCTGAGAGGACATGTTAAACTCGGAGAAACTCTTCCACTTTTTTCACATTCACCAGGACAAAGTCCAGCAATCCCAGATCTCATCAGGACTGACTTCAGGAATCAGACAACATCAGTGTCCAGTATTTAACAAGCTCTTTAAAACACGCTAAACTCATGAAATGTCCACGAAAGACAATTAGGTCCAAACTCACATATTTGACTTAAGTAAGAACATGGGTTTTCTCAATGTGCACTTCAGTGGCACATCAAACACCACTCGCTGGCATGTTTGGAGTGGAGTTAAAGATGGGGGTGTTGCATAATTCTACAATTTTTGGGTCTGGTATGTTACCAGTACCCGGCTCACTGAATAGCATATTTTCAGTTACAGGCCTTCCCCCCAGACCATCCTCCCTCCTGAAAAAAAGTACACATAAACTAAAATCATGAAACTATAGTTTTGAAACCTCTAATGTGTAAATAAGCCCAGGTTTCAGACAAAAAGACCTGAACAGAAAATAAGTGAAACATGTTTTAAAAGACTTAACCAAATACTTTTTAAATGGAGAATTTCTAATAACCTAAAAATAATATGATAATTAAATAATATTTATCAAATTCAAACCAAAATCAATAGTTACGTGAAGTTCTCTTTATAATAACATAATACGAAAGTATAAAAAGTGACAACAATTGTAAGCAGAAGGCTCGATTGGGCAACAGAAATGTAGCAAACAGAGAAATATGAAATTAAATTGAAGTTCATAAAAATATGACATTAATTAAGAAGAAAGTCTAACATTATATTAGCAGTATTTCATCTTAAAGCAATAAAGGTAACTCATAAAACTCCACTTTTTTTTTTTTTTGATTACATGTCAATCATACTGACATGCTATTTACTGAGATTTTCTATATGTGAAAGTGTCTGGAAGTCGTTGCCATGACAGTGGTTGAGAAGTGCTGATACAGAGACGTGTTGTGACTAGACAGTGCCAGAGTTGCCCGTGTCAGGACTTCTGATTTCTCCAAAGGGTTTCATGACTGGACACAGGTTCCAAGTTTGAGTCATAAAATAATTAGACTTTCAAAGCAAAAACACAGAATGAAATGCAATTTCACATATTCACGTGCTGGCAACTTTAAAGGTTTTGGTTGGACTTGGTGTTCATTTTTATCACTGTTGTGAGGTTGTTGTAGAGCTCTATTGATTTTGTTTCATGCCTTTTTTTTTTATTCCAGGACAATACTGATAGAGTAGGATGGTTAATGTTTATTAAAACAAAACTGACAATATGATACAGTTTTTCACACTTCCAGCATGGAAAAGGAAAACTCTGGTGAATATTGGGGCGACGTTTCAGCGAGGGAAGGAGCTGCGGGACTCGAAAGACTTTCAGTTGGATGTGGAATTGCCAGTATTTTCTCTTGATAGATAATCATTTAATTTTTGCTTGTTCTTGGTTTATTTTTTGCATTTAGGAGCAGACTACGTGTTTAATATAAGGTGTACAGTAATGCCTGCACAATATAAAAGATGAAGGGTACAGTTTAAGCTAAGGTTAGAGTTAGTTTTATTATACTGAGAAGCTCAATTGGTTTGCTGTTATTTATTTAAACATTCTTTGAAGGTTATTTTAATATGTTAGTATGGTTTCCTCCAATAAAGTAATCTGGTTGAAGTATAAAAATAAACAAATAAGCCTTTGTGCAGTTATCAGGCAAACGCTCTTGGCCTGATGTCCACGCCATGTAAACGCTTGAGGACAACTCATTAAGTCTAAATAAACATTAAAAGTTAAGTTTTACAGCGGTACATCTAGTTACATCCAGATATTGTTCTATCAAACAAAACTTATTTCCCTCAGTTTGTTCCATTAATGGTTAATTTTAAGGTACTGGTTTGCTGATGCTTCTGGTTTCCATAGTAACATAACATCCTCTTGCTTGTGCACGACAGTTCAGATGCACATGCTCTAAGGAGGACACTCCTCAACAGCAGGGGGAAAGAGGGACGCAGACAGTTCTGGAGACCACTGGAGAGGTTGGGACTTGGAAATCTGAATGTGTTCAAATTTCTAGTTAGTTACTGTTTTTTTTTTTTTTTTTGGAAAGTTCCCCACTAAAGCTTTAAAAAAGAAAAAGACCCTTATAATTAATTTTTTTCTCATGACAAAAAATAGGTGCTTTTGTGACTTTAACACCAGGAGCACTATTTAAATGTCAAAGATGTTGTTAGTTTGTCGAGTCACGTCATGAGAACAGAGCTCTCACATAAAGACAAGTAAGCACATGAAGCCACAGGGTAGAGAGTGAAATCACACAGTATCAAAGGGATTATGGGCTTACAGTCATACTTGATAGACTTGCTGCTGGGCTCCTTCATTTCCATTTAGTAAGATTTTATTACTTCTTTTATTGTCTGTTGAGAATTAAACATCTTGTTTCATGTTTTGACAGAAATGCTTCAAAATCCAGTTATCTTTTAACATACTCAGCTGATGATAAACTGACAAGACTGACAGATTTATTTTTTTCTTTTTTGTCAAGCAGCTATTTACCAACCCATAACAGGTTTTACTCGTCCACTGGTGTTAGCACCAGTTAGTGTCACATGTCATGTCTTTATGCGGGGTAAGAGTTCTTGTAGATTGAATAGAGTTACTAACAAATATGGCTTTTGAAAGGACATAAGCACCAGTTCGATTGCACTGCAAAAGATCCAGTCATTATTGAACAACAGAGCTAATGGAACCTTAAGGGCCTCCTATCGATCAATGAGCTGTCATTCTCTTAGACTAAGGTGATCAATAATTTAAATATAGACTGAAGAAAAAATCCAGGAGTGCCAGTAGCGTGGTACTTGCTCATCTCATTTCCTTTTGAAGGATATGCAAGATGTATCTACACCTTCATACAAAACATTTCCGTTTGCTGTATTGCAAATAAAGCTGCATGCTAGATACTATTAATACCACATATTCGTGGGGGAGAGAGCACTTTCTGTGAAAGGCAGGCCCTTTGTCTCAGGGCGGACTTGGTAAGCCGTTTAGGGAGAGTAAAATGGTTTTGATAATGGGACAGAGGGAATGCAAGAGAACTTTGGAGAGGGAGAAGTGCAGGTAAAATGGAGAGTATGAATAGAGACTGGAGGAGAAGACAAAAAGCTGGGCTGTGAGTGGGTCGGACACAAAGTAAAGCTGTTAAAAGTGGTTTATTTTGGCGACAAAGCGGCAAGAAAGTGCATTGATGGAAGAAACCTGAACTTTTAAAGAACTTTTAGGTTTCCATGATGGAAAGCTTAATTACTACTTAGCCTGCTGGGATCATGTAGCAGAATCAATGATCACTTGACATTGAATAATTTGGCTTCTGATTTTATTTCTAGGATTGTTTACAGCATGAGAGCCCTCACTAAGCAGAAATAGAAAGGTTTTTACCTGTTCTTTTTTACTCTTCATACTTAATTATTGAATGGCTGTATTATAATATTTTTGCAACACTTTTATACAGCTTTGTACAGTTATGCACAGGCTCATCCATCTTTAATTACTTCTTTGCTGGAGGAGGGTCTGTGTAGCTGAAACATTGCAGCTCAAACCAACTTCCTGCAGCTCCCGCTGGAGCATCTTCCAGCTGAGTGTGAAGTGGCAGGGATCAGAATCAGCATCTTTAACTCTGAGACCATAATTATCAGTTGAAAAAGTGTGGAAAGTCCTCTGTGGTCTGGGATTAGGTGTTGTGTTGCCTCGCATGAGAGAAGCTCTTCCATTCAGAGGAGACTTGGAGTAGAGTCACTGCTCCTCTACACTGAGAGCAGCCAGTTGAGGTAGTTTGGTTAGGATGCCTTGTGGAGGTTTTTCAGGCAGGAGGTTTCTCGTTCTCTTTGTTTAGACTGCTGTCCCCATGACCCAGACTTTAATGTGGATGAATGGATGGATGGATGGATGGATGGATGGATGGATGGATGGATGGATGGATGGATGGATGGATGGATGGAT
>JAOWBL010001067.1:0-12331 GCA_028564865.1 Zenarchopterus dispar | reverse complement strand
ATTTTCAGGCATCGCCTGGATGTGACATGTATGTTCTAAGTGTCATGTCCAGTTGTAATTTTTAAAATTCATGATTGGGATTTTGACTTATATAGATTGCAAACCTCCATCAGATTTGTCTGTCTTACACATGCACTCACACACATTTTACCCTTCTTTCCTCCCTCTCCCCATTTGCTCCCCTTTCCGTGATTTGCAGCAGGAATATTATAATATTTCTGTTCCCCATAAATCAGCGTGACAGCAGAGGGCCACATTACACCTTAGTATAGGAACTCCCCACTTTCGTTCTTCTTCCCTACCTTTTTATCACTCCACCTCTTATTTTGCCTCTCCTTCTTTTTCTCTCTCAGGGATAGACACATGGCTCCTCATCAGTGCAAGAAAACATCAACAGCATCCTTGTCCCCTGGGTGTGTTCTTTAACTTTCCCTAATTAGCATGTGCATCATGACACAACAGCGCTCATGAGTGTGTGCAATCTCATAGCAACAGAAGACCTTTAGTATATCTAACTAGCCTTGCTTGTATGTGACACCTATACAAAAGCATCGTTTTGTCCTTGAGGAAAAAACAAAAGGCAAAAAAGGAAAGTAAACCTTGAGAAGCTGGAAGGAGACATAATCACTGAAACTCTTATTTCTGCATGGCCTTGCCTTGAAGCAGGTTCAGAAACCATCGGTGTCTTCCTTTCCTAACCACCAGGTCCCAGCTGAGTGATCACTAACCCATGTAGATACTCACAAGACTCAGAGTGCCTGCAGGAAACAGCTGTCTGGCGAGTGAAGTCGCTCTTTATACAGGCATTAAATATTCATTCTTACCATTCGCAGCCTTTCTGACAATGAACAGATCAGATATTGAAAGTGACAACAATGTGCCACTCAGTGGAGGGTTTTCTGTGCAGCATATTAAACAATGCCACATCAGTGTTTCTACTATTTTGAGAGAAAAAAAAAACAGCACCATGTCAGTTGTATTTATTTCATATTTTTTGCCATACACAAATATCAACGTACAAAACTTAAAATTTGACAAGGAATTAGTCTGCTTTTGGCAAAGCTGAAGGTCTAATAATCTTTGTTGCTATTGTTATTAGGGGAAGATATTAATTATAGTGTGTGAACAATGAACAATCTTATTTTGTTTCCAGGTCGGATTAGATAAATACAAACTCTGATTACCAGCTCTGCACAGCAAGTTACATGGGCACTCATTCAGCTCAGCTCAGTTCAGCTCAGTTCAGCTCAGCTCAGTTCATTTCAGTTCAGTTCAGCTCAGTTCAGTCTGAGGCTCCAGACAAAGACAGTGTTCTTTATAAGTTTGTTCAGATTTTTTAAACCACTGGCTCTGATGTTGCTACCCCAACAGACGGTTTATAAGTAGATTACACATTACACCGTAGATTTGTAGCACATAAATGCCACATCTTGTTGCATACATTTAATGTATTTTATTCATACATTTTGACTTAAGCTTTTTTTTAAAAGAAGTACAGTGTGCTCTACCCCTTCCTGTAGACACCATCAGTCTTGCATCTCTATTTCAGTCTGTTTTCCAGGTGAACACCGAGGGATTTATACTCCTCCAGGACACCCACTTCTCCCATGATGGAAATAATGTATCTCTTATTCCTCCTCAAATTTGCAATCATCTCCTTGCTTTGTTCACATTCAAGATGAGATGATCGTTCCCACACCATAACCACAGAGCGGTCCACCAGTTCTCTGTACTCAGGTTCTTGTCTACTACTGACACACCCCATAACTGCAGAGTCATCTGATTATTTCTGCTGATGACAGGACTCTGACTTGTACTGGAACTCTGAGGTGTACAGCGTGATGATGAATGGTAACAGTGCAGTCCCCTGTGGTGCTCCTCTGCTACAGACAACTCAGTCAGACACACAAATCCACCTGTGTCTTCTGGAGTCTCTTCCATAATAAAGCAGGCTGAATTACATTAAATGCACCAGATAAATGAAAGAACATGATCCTCGTGATGTTGCCTGTGTGACAGTAGGTTCATTAAAGCAAGTCCATGATGCATCTTTAGATCCAGCCTCACAATAACAAGCCAACTTCAGTGGGTACTGAAAAGTTCTTGTTTGCTTAGTAAGGCGGGCCAATAAAAGTCTCTTCAGGATTTCCATGATGCTTTGTTCACTGTGAGTATTGTGTTCAAAGGAGGGTCAGGTGAGGAAGAAGGTACAGTCTATTTATCTGCTCATCTTTGGGGTCATTGCTGTAAAGTAAAATGTTGGGATGGTTGGACGTATGTGACAAAGCATCATACAGCCCAAAAGGTAATGGCCCTCTTGAATGTTACATGAATCTTTCTGCTCTGAAAGAAAGTGTCTACAAGAAATCAGGAACATGTTCAGGAGTTGAATTTCAGTCCATCAGAAAAGTTTGCAATGGCACATCTTTAAAGAAAGCAGCTGATGCCAGTAGCCCTACTCCACCTCGCTGGAGGTTGACTCAAAGTGCTCCCCTGTGTCCATTAGAGATGGAGACATCAAATGTCCCACCAAGGTTGACTCTCATTCCTTCTTTCCATCACACCCTTGAAAAGTGTATTTTATTCTCAGTTCAGTGTTGATGCTTTACTGTGTTAATTTAGTGATAGTGTTCAGATTTCTCTGCCTAGGCCATGTTTCTGCATACGTGTACCACCTCTATTTATCGTATTTATTTATTGACACTGCTAGTATGTTTTGCTGTTACTTTTGGAATTATGGAGGCACTGACAGGTAATGTTTCCATGATCATTTCAAATTTGAATTTTTCTTATCTCTTGAGAATTTTTGCACTCTTTTTTCACAAATATATCTTACAAAACTGATTATATTTAGTCTATTAGGCATTCATTCTGTTTGGTTTTGAGTTGAATATGGCTTATAGAGAAGTGATGGGGTTATAAGAACGTTACCTTGTATAACTGCACACGCAAAGTATGGTTAAAGTACCTGGTTGGTTGTAATTCTCCATTTGTTTTCACCTATTTATACTCCCATAGGTAAGACAAGTTTATTTGAATGGCACATTTCATAATCATTCAATTGATGTGAATGCAGATTTAAATATCATAGAAATGTACAATAAGAGAACAGGAAAGTTTCATAAATGTACCTAAAAGTGCAATGTTGTATGAAGGTTTTTTTAAGTAAAAGCATTAGAAAAATCTCTTTATTTTTGGTTTTAAAGGTTTTCACAATTGAAGCAAGTTTAAGCTCTATGGGGAGATGATTCCAGCAGAGGGCAGCATAACAAGTGAAACCCATTTCGCTCTGTGTGGTTTGAACTCTAACCAGTCCTTATAGATCTAATTCAGTTCCAGGTTCATATTCAGTAAATATGACTCTGATATAATTCGGGCCCAGATATTCATAATTCTTTATGTTGATATGATAGTAGGATTTCCAATTTTCCCTGTTTGATTTCCTTGTGTCTGATCACGAACTGTCTGGCGGTGACAGAATTTATCCCCTCCCTTGCCCTGACTTTTTCTCTTTTTTTAATCAGTTTGATGTCTTTGATCTATATTTTAACAAAGCTGGTAGCAAAAGGCATCACGACCATTTGCAATCCATTGAAGTTGTTCTAGCTTTTCAACAGCTAATTGACTGAATTTGAATAGTGATGAATCAGTACATCGTTTGAAAACACACCAGAGAGTAGCAGCGAGCAGCATCCTGCAATGAAAAAGATCTTCACAGCTGATAAAATTTTTTATCCAACCATTTCTTTAAAAATTTGAGGATAAAGTCTGTGGTTTTGGTTATACTTTTTTGTTTGGATTTTCTGTTTTGATTTTAGGAACATAATATTCTCTGTCATAGTTTGTGTTCCCTCCTGTTTCATTTTGAACATATTTCTTCCCCTGTGTATTGCTGTTTTGTCTCTACTGCGTTTTTATTTTTTATTTTTTAAACCTTACCCTATCTCTAACCTGCAGCATTCTGTACTGCAAAAACTAATTTCTAAAAAGTAAAAAGCCTTGTTTCAAGAAAATTAGAAGACTGTTTTAGACTTTTTTGCAAGTTTTAAAAATTCAAGTCAAGAACTTCTTCCTGACTGCAGTGGCAAAGATATTTTTGCTTTAAAATAAGACAGTTTTAACTAGATTTATGAAATATATTAGAATTATGTCTTGGTGGGGATATTACTTGTAGTGTGTCCTTCTGTTCCCACATTTCCAAATGCTGGGTAAAAACCTGAGTCTTTTTTGTGGTCTTTCCAGTGTTCCAAAGCATTTTTACATCGACCCACTGCTGTCCTGAAAAATCCGAGAAGCTGCTGCTAGGGAAGGCTGTTACCACGCTGTGGGTGTAATTGGTCTGCAAAAATTCTGAAGTGGATGGCACGTGTCAGGGTAGCATCCATGTGAATGCCCAGATGCAGGTTTTCCCATTAGGCCGTCACATTGTACAAGAGTGTACCAGTGTTTCTTTCCATTTATTCTTCAAACCTGGTGGGAAAAGTTACCACAGCTGCAATTTCACCTATTGATCAATGCTAGATTTGACATCGCTCTTTTTTTTCTTTTCTTTTTTTTTTTCTTTGTCAGATTGTAATTTGAAATGTCAGGATTTGACTTTATGTTGTCATTTGGAGAATTTCCCATCTGCCAACAGAAGTTTATGATTAGTCATCCATTTTTTTAAAGCTACAAAGTGCCTGTGAAAGAATGGCAAGGGAGAGGAACCACAGCGCAGTGAACCTTCACCACAAAAACGTATTTCTAAGAAAGCAAAAAAGCCTTGTTTCAAGAATATTAGAAGACAATTTTAGACTATTTCACTAGTTTTAAGCATTCTAGTCCAGAAAATTGTTCTTACCCCATTGGCAAAAATATGTTTTCTTAAAAATAAGATCATTTTGACTTGATTTTTTAAATCTTAGGCTTATTCTTAGAGGGGCTGTTTTAGCAGGGTTGTCATCAGTTGGATCTGACAGCTTAGTTTAAAACTCAGCTAAGTATGCTCTGCCACATGCTAAGTGGCAGAGCAATTGGCTCTGATTATTCTGTTTTATTTGTTTTGACAGATACATTAAAAAAGAAAATAAGCAGCAACTACATACACTAACATTTGATAGGAAAAATGCAACACACACTATAACAGTGCAGATATTTATCATAAGAATCATTTTAACATTAAATATTTAACATTAAAGACCTACAGATAAATGAACACTATTAACTTAACTTTTAAGGATTCCAAATCTTAGTAAATTTTAAACATGAATCAAATTAAGAGTGTCCCCAACCTTTAGTTATTTTGCTTTTACTCCAAACACTAATTAAAGTGATCCATGCTTGTCCTTGGAGTTATTCAGTTACAGCGAGTTTGGAAACATTTCTCATCAGGTTCATGGGGAGTCACTCCTGTATGAGTCAGCCAGTATCCACCACTTGAAATAAAGACTAGCTCTTAGATTTCAAGGCGAGTAAGAGGAAATGGTCAGAGGGTAAACTCAAGCATCATGTTATAAGAGCATGGAGAGATCCTCTTCACTCTGTGCTCTACTCAACTATGACAAAGGAATTTGAGAAACTACATTGAATTTGGACAACAAAGTCAGAGGCTCAGATTTTACTGAAATCATTGTGCATTTTCTTCAAATAATAATCTTGCATGTGAGCGCCACTGTATCATATGACAGTATTAATTAAATATAACTTGATTTCATGTAGCCACGAGCCAAAACTTGCTTCTATTTTAACAAAACATGGAAATGAGGGTTGTAGAGGCAGGATTCTGCAGCCACATGACAGTTATGAAATGCTTCGGGAAATGAAGGGAAGGAAAGATTTGCATCCAATGGATGCATGAATAGTTGCTGCATCAGGAAGATGTCTTAGACATTATTTAACAAAAGAAGGATTATTGTGTCACACATTGAGTAGCTGACATTTTAAACTACACAGGATGACAGGTCTGCAACTTCTGCAGCCTCATCTGTCATCTGTGTCCTATTCCATGATAACATCTGTCAGCTGTCAAGAGTACAACAACAAAACAGCCTCTTATCACAGTGCTTTTGCCCTTTACGCTTGTCTTCATAAGAATAGTGGCGTCTCCCTGAAAAGAAGGCTACACTTGAACATAAACACTTTTTATAAGCACAAAGATCCTTTTTATGCTTCATCCATCTACATTGTGTATGGCCTACTTTGCCAGTTCCAGTGAGCATCCAGTGAAGACAGGACATTCGTCATACTCTTCTCTGTCCTCTTTTAAGTGCCCATAGACTTCAAGGATCACACGGCAGAATGACAGCATCTCGAATAATCTCATTGTAGATGACGGCAGGACAGTTCATCTGCTGTAGGATACAACTTAAAGGCCATTTTGACCTCTGATTATGACTCCCTCACTGCTTTGGCTTTGGGCTCTGACTGTGAGATTTAACCTGCCTGTCCTGATCCTGGTCCTGGTCTGAAGCAGATCCTGCTGCACTCTCAGTGAGAACAAATATGAAGTTGTGACATTATAGAAACAATATATAAGATTTTTTCAGATTGTGGGCTGGAGCGGTGATTTTAAAATTGACTTCTATTTTTTTCTAGCCACAGTGTTTTCTATATTTATATCTTCAAACATTTTCCACGACTCCACTCCTGATCATTAATCCACGCATTTCTCTCTCTCTCTTTTGCTGTGGAATTGTGTTGTGACATCCACGGGCTCCTGGTATTCTGGTATGTTACGTCTACTACTCATGGTGTAACACTGCCCCCTTGTGGACTGCAGTGAATTTGAAGATGGTTCTTATTTCACAAAACATAGACAGATAAAAATAGGGAACTTATTTCCGTTTGTTTCTAATACAGATGTGTTCTTTGGAAGAAAAAAAAAGTTTTCTGAATTTAACAACAGTAACATGATTTCTAAAAAGGGACTTGTTAAGTTGCATCATCTCTTCAGTCAACAACTATGGAGACATGGAAACCAGGGACAGAGATTGCTGTATGATGGGGTAAAATGTTTTCCTGCTACCATCGTTTCTGCTTCCAAAGTCAAAACATACAATCCATACTTTTCTAAAACTTTTGACATGCCATTGTTCTTATCCTATTTTGGTTTTAATTGACCAGGAAGCTGTTATTTTTTTTATAGAAATTGTTTTGGTAGAGGATTCGTACATTTGAAACTGTGTGTGACGGTTTGTGATATGTTGGAAATACTTTTTCTTGAAGGAATTAAAATTAAAGATGAAACAGAAAATCAGTTTGTCTAAACCAGAAAAAGGACATGCGGAGAGTATGAGCTCTTTCTATTATATCTTTCTCTATTTAAGTTGTTCTCCTCACTCTCCTTCTTTTCCTCCTGTGGGATTGGCACGTGGCTCTGCATTATTGTCCCCTGGGTATTTGTATGCGTGTGTGTGTGAGTGTGTGTGTGTTGTTCACTCTTTCTAATTAGCATGTGCGTCACAGTAAGGAAGCACGTGTGCTTTCTCAACAACAAAGAACCTTGACCAAATCTAATTGATGGAGGTTTTACAGGAGACCACTCCAATATCAGAGAGGACCACCTCTTGTACACAGGAACCATTTTAGCCAACAGAAACTGTGGAAACATACTTTCAGATTTATTTAAAAAGGCTTGAAGATGCACCTACAAAACGATTCGAGTCATGAGACATGTATCACACATGTATAGATGCCACATAGTTTTGCTTTTTGTGTTGCTATGGAAATGTAAAAGATATAGAGCAACCAAAGATTTTAGTGCACTGCCTAATTCCCCATTTGAAATACTCCCATATGAGATATTCTTGTGTGTACTTGGGCCTCAGAATCATGCCAGCTCGAGATGAGTTCATCCCACTGACCCAGAAATACTGGAGGATGTCAGCGTAAAATGAATCCACCGTATATGAGAGGAGGCAGAGGGAAGTTGTTTATTTTCAATGTCATGCTCAGTCAACTTTCATCTCTCAAAAGTTCAACTTTGCTGAATTTATCTACAAATATAACTCACTGAACGTTATAAAATAGGATGTGAATGGCTTGTAATGGACACCATGATTTTATTATTTTCAGACTGAATACCAAATTATTTTAACTCTACAGGACTTCAGCATCTATCAGCAGCAGCTACAGCCACTGTTGCTTTATCTGAAGAAAAATGAGCAATGATGTAGCAAGCTGACATACGTAATAAAATGTCACTGCAATAAATCTATGTGTTGAGTTTACTCGAAAGCTGTTACACTCTCAATGTATCATCATTACCCAGTACATGAAATGATGAATGTGACTGTGCTGCAGCAAACACCTGTGGCCACAAGTCTGACCCAGAAAACAAGCTTCTTTCTCTGACACACAGGATGGTGAACTCTGCCCTTTCTCACTTCTTTACTTCCTCCACCTTGGCAAGAATTATACTTTCTGTATTTTTTATTTTTAGTTGCTGTACTATATGTTTGAATTTATAAACAGTATGTATATTTTTTTACATGCCTGTAAGTAGTAAAATATGTCAAATTTACAAAAAAAATAAAAATAAAAATCTCTGACTTTGTAGCCAAAAGGGAAATCAAAGCATCCCTAATGATTTTTGCTAAATATGATCAAAATGAAACTGACTGTCTTTGACAATGGTAAACTGTAGCTACATATGGAGTAATTTATACAGAATGAAAATGTTTGTATGAATACGACAAAAAATAATGGAAATAAAAAGACAAAAAAAGGGAAGATAATTACATTTCTCTATGTCTTAACTTTATTTAATTAGATCTGCAGACATCAGCTAATGTTTAGGCTATTCCAGTTTCAACATTAGTGTATTTGTCATTACCGTTAAATGATTATCTCGTTACATATTTCCACGTTTGTAATAAAGTTTTGTAATAAGATGAGCAGTTCTATCCTCACCAAATGCAAAATTACTTAAAAAGGTGCATTTTTGCAGCAGTTGCTCTCTGAAGCATGGAAAATTTGATAGTTTTGCTTTTAGCAAATCAGAACACATAGCCACATAGTTGTAATTCATTAAAATCTCATTATCCAGAACTGTTTTTGAAGTTAATAAAATAGTGTTTAGAAAAAGGCTAAAACAAAATTGGCATGTAGTTGGTGTTACCATAAGCAATCATTTGATAACAGGAAAATAGTGGAATAATTGAATGTGAACAAACAAATGTGTGCTTATGCATTTATATCTGGGTTTAATCAATGATTATGCAAATTTCTTTATGAATGTTCACTGAGTACTTTGCATAACTTTGTGAAGTAGAAATGTGTACATTAAATAAACTTGGTTAGATGTCACTTTGTTTCACATTAGTGAAATAATTTTGAAAAGAGATTGAAAATGCACATACCCAGCTTGGTTTGATTTGGTTTACTTGAGAGCTATTAAATGGGAGAGTTCTGACTCAGTATTATGCCATATATAACTGTGGATTGTAAGTGTCAGACAGGAAGCAAATTAGATTTTAAAATGAACTCTCCCTGCATTATAACTTATTTTAACACCAACATTTTCTGTAATATTTGAAAATGAAAACGGGAATATTATCCACGGTTTTCATCTGTAGTGTTTCTACATTATGTCACTGTAAATGTATCTATTCTGATATTACAAATATGTCTTCTGTAGTTTAATTTCACGTTTGAGATGGACTTCATTACAGCTTTCGTTCAAACCAGCAAGAGTTTTACTTTGAAAACAACCGGAAGTATTTCTCTTTAGTTCCGGTGGACTTTGCGAGTTCTGCAGCTGTTCTGAAACTTACTGAGTTAAAAGTCAAATCTAACTTCTCTTCGTCTGTCAGGTACCCTGTTGTGTATTTACTTCACCGCTAAAAGTGATACACCCCACGAAAACGACCTGTCTTATATCTGTATTATATTAATATCCACCGACCCTTATTTGAAACGTGTTTGTGGTTCCTGTTTGGTCTCAGCCGGTCTTGGCTGCTGTTTCCATGGCACCGCTTCGGGTTCTGTGCGTCCACGGTTACCGTCAAAACGGCAGCTCGTTCCGGGAAAAGACTGGAGCTTTGAGGAAGCTGCTTAAGAAGCAAGTGGAGCTGGTTTACATGACTGCACCGCTCAGCTCGGCAGGTGGGTTGTTTTTTTTGTTTGTTTTTTTTGTTGTTGTTGTTCCGGCCGCCACACGAGCTGAAGGATCCGCAAAGGTGGATACTGAAGTAGTTCATATTTTAAAAAAAGGACATCAGAGCCTGTCACTATGCATTTGACGTGGACTTCATCCTATAATCAGGTTTTCTATCATCCCGCATGAAGAATACTATTTACAATTTCCAAAAAAAAAGTTGTGACGCTATGTGAAGTGAAAAGAAAAAACGAATGCAATGATTTGAAAATCTCATAAACCTATATTTTATCCTCGATAAAATATAAACATCGTGTCATATATGGAAACTTAGACATTTTGGTATTTCATGGAAAATATTTGCTCATTTTGAATTTGAACGACATATCTAGACCCATCCTTCATATACCTGCAATATTAATGTAAACTGAGATGAAAGCGTGTAATCTTCACAAATCTACATATATTAAAAAAAAAAAACAATAAATAAATATAAAGCCATTCAGTAGAGTAAGTATTTTCTTCTTTTCTCCTTTCAGAGGTTCCTGCCAATGAGAATGATTCAGTTCCTGGACCAGGAGGTGATGAGGACCAGAGGGGCTGGTGGTTTTCTGACATCAAGGCTCGCAGTTTCAGCGCTCAGCAGCAGTGCGATGAAAGCCTCGGCCTCGACGAGAGCCTGGCAGCTGTGAGGGAAGCCGTGAAGGACCAAGGTCCTTTTGATGGCATCCTGGGCTTCAGTCAGGGAGCGGCCTTCGTGGCCATGCTGTGCTCTCTGCAGGAGCAAAAGTTAGAGCCAGAGTTCAGCTTCCGCTTTGCCATTCTTGTCGCTGGTTTCCGTAGCGCATGTAAGGAACACCAGAGATTTTACAGTGCTCCCCTCCAGATCCCCTCCCTGCATGTGTTTGGACTGGAGGACAGAGTCATCCCTGACAACATGAGCAGGGAGCTCCTCCCCTCCTTCCAAGACACTCAAGTCCTCATTCATCCTGGCGGTCATTTTGTTCCTGCTGCCTCCACTCACAGACAAACATACCAGGACTTCCTGAAGAGGTTCCAGTGAGACAAATATACAGATAGAAGCTGTATCAGAGTATGACTCAAGCACTGGTCTAAACATTTCTGATGTCACTTATTACAGAGTACGTCATCTTAAAATCTTTAAATTCATGACCTTTGTGTTCTGAATATATTACTTTTATCCTAATCTAATCTATTTAAAATGGAATAATGTGAGATTTCTCAGGGAAAGCACATTGTGACACATAAAGGACAAAAAATTTTTTCAAGTGTTTTGGTCTGATTTTATTTTTGGGAATGAGGAAATATCTGTAGTATAAGATTTAGTAGCAATTTGCTAACAAGATGAAGAACATTTGCAAAAATGTGATTTTAGGTGTTTACCGTGGCTTTTGTGAAAATTAAGTGCCATTACCTGTTTTTGATGAATTCTTAAATCCTGCTATGTTGTTTTTTGAAAAGAGAAGCTGAGTGAGATTGGGCCTTAGCATGTGCCAACAAAAGACCTATAAAGACCTTTTTAAAAGAGGATAGTAACGGATGGCATCAATAAAGAGCATTGGTTTGAACCTTCTACTTGCTGTGTAATCATTTTTCATTTCTGTAACCTTAAGAAACTAAAGAACTAAATTGCCTTAATTCCTCACACGCAACAGGTTCTTTCTTTGGTCGTCTTCTTGCTCACCATTGAGTTCCATGATTTTTTTGTTTGTTTTTGTTAATAAGCAGAAGCCATCACACTCCCGTTGTGTCAATGCTCACCTTACTGAAGGAATTAACTTTCTATACAATATATCCATCAATATTTTCTCCCTTGGTAATCAAAGATTATCTAGGAGAAATATAGCTTTTTCTGAAATTTAAATGAAAACTGATATTTGCTAATTATTTAAGCCCTGTACAATTCAAAGACAACATAGAAGCCTAAAAGGACTGACTAAAATAACAACTGAAGAATAAAATGTCTCAAAGTACAATTGGAAAAAACTTGGGATTCATAATCTATTGTACTTGATATCAGTAGAGTCAGAGAAATCCCGAGACAAAAGGAGCACCAAAAACCAAAACTGAATGGCACTGATTTTCACACACGTGCCTCTAAATTAAGAGACTTTCATGCAGATATGAGTAAGTTGAAAAAATAATCAAACGTTCTTAGAAACACTTCAGAAAACCATTTCCAATGAACACAGTTCACAAGTTTAACATGTGAAGACAATGAATCTTACATAAACA
>JAOWBL010001066.1:0-16079 GCA_028564865.1 Zenarchopterus dispar | reverse complement strand
CTCTAAAACATGCAGTACACTGAGCCCTGAGGACCAGGGTTGAAGACCACTGTCCTAGAGTGTCTGGCACAGGGATGTTAGCAGTGGATCCATCTGTACCTGTGTGTGATGGAGTGGAGACTTTCTGTGCTGCTGGATTTAACTCTGACTGATCCCACCAGATTGGTGTTTGGGGAGAAAGCCTTAGACTCTTTGTCAAGTTCTCCAACAACCTCCAGGCTACTGTCAGGGAGTACAAAGTAATGTTGTCCAGGATGCAAATGTTTCCAACAGAGCATTGGGTTGTAACAAGATGAGCAGTTTCAGGCATCTCATCTACCAAAGAATTTAAATTTGTTCGCTGATTGGTGTACAAATATGTTAATCTGCATGTGAATGCTCACTTAAATGTATGTCTTTTAGACAATGCTGTAAGTAACATTTTGTCCACTTGTCCACGTGTCTTAATATGTCTTAGCTATCACCTGCAGACTGCATGTGTCAAAACATGACACAAAAAACATGCAAAACAAAACTCAAAGAAGCAGCTGACCTCCTGACTACTATCTCTTTCACAAATGTTCAGCTAAACTGCGGCATCTTAACCGGGGTGTTTTCTTTGGAGATTTCTGACACTTTGGGAGATATTCAGAAAGTATTGCTGAGTTTCTCTCTGATACATTATGCCTGTGTCATATTTGCTTACAGTCAATTTGTTGCTGCTGCTGCAGTCTAACTGCACAGGGATCGAGAGGCCTGCTGGAGAAGGTGTCGTTGCAGAGCCGCACACTCTTGTAACAGTTCAGTGAGTGCGCCTTCGTGGTGCCATTGTCAAGGGTATACAAGCTTAAGGCGGAAATTGGGAGGACATATGTTTCCAGCTTACCCAAGCATGTGCTTCTCTTTCTCTGTTTCTTTTTCCATGAATATATTTAAAACTATAATAATGCTTTGTAATTTTGTAGCAAAATGTGTCTATTCCCTTTCTGGGCATCCCTTTTTTGATGATTTGTCATAAAGTGCTCGCAGAGTCGTCTGTGACAAGGAGAGAAGATTTAGCCTCCTGTCTTGTGTTGTTACAGATTGATATCAAGTGTGCTGCAGGACACATTGCGCACATGCATGCGTACCAGCTGTGTGTGTGTCTATCAAACATGTGTTTTTATGTGCAACGTGTGTGTATGCTTTTACAAAAGCAGGCTGGGATCACTTAGTGGGAAAAGCGACAGCCCGCCCGTTAATTACGCAAGCTAACAGAGCAGCTGCTGATTCACTCTCATGTCAGAGAAATTCACAGCGGGACACAACGGCTCAGGCAGGACATGTGGAGCAACGAAATGGACATGCTGTGACTCCAGACAGAGGCTCCATAAGGTGGGGAAGAGAAGAGCCATTAGGACTGATATAGTTCAGGGACTTCCGCTGGCTCTGAACAGGGACGCATCAGGAACTTTCCAGACAGCAGATACGAGCGGAATTGTGGGAGCTCGAAGGATTAAATTGGAAGATGTCCCTCACTTGATGGGGTCTGAGGTTGTTCACAAGACTTTTAAACACAATTCCCCAACTATCCTGCTAAGAAAATTCTCCTCCATTATAACTACATAGTTCATAAGTCCTCCACCAGGTCATTTTGCTTCTATAGCAAAGTGTCCCCAGACAAACGATTCAATTGCTCCCAGGGCACCACTAAAAATGGCAGTCCACTGCTTCTAGTGTAACTAGTGATGAGCTTACAGCAGAGGACAAATTTCAGTCTGTTTTATGAGACATTTATACAGACAAAATAAAGTTTATTATTATTGTTATTAGTAGTAGTAATTGTAGTAGGTTAAAACAAAAATGAGCAGCAGTGGCTGAGAGTTATCGAGTTACTTTTCATTTGTTGGTTCATTTTTAAGTCAATAATTATAATAAGATTGCAGATTCAACTGAAAAGAGTTGCACGGTGGCTTTAGTCTTGCTAAGAGTGTGAGAAGTTTGGCCATGTGGAAGGACTCAGAGCTGCTCCTCCATACTGAGAAGAGCCAGCTGAAGTGGTTCAGGAATTCTCAGTAGTTAGTCTGGGTCCTGGACACCTCCCTATGGAGGTGTTTCAAACATGTCCAAACAGGAGGTGCAGGGACTGTAACATTCAGGTGACTACCTCAGTATTCCCCCAGAAGAGCTGGACGAGATAGTCAGGAAGAAGGAAGTCTAATTCTCTCTGCTAACACTGCTCTGGATGGATGAATGAAAACTGGCTCATTGTGTACCGACAGTTCTCTGTGAAACGTCAAGTCCAGAAAAACATTAAGAGATTCCTGTTGACAACAGCTCTTTCTAGACAGTCAAATTCTTTGGAAACAGCAGTATAGCTGTACACATTCAGATAAACATCCACTAGTTTCTGTTTCAAGGTGGTTTCTTATTTTTTGGCATGATGATATCACTTCTTATCAAGAGTTTAAGAGGAGTCTCTCCCAATCAAGAGTTAAAGTGACACAAACCCTGCTCATGGAGTAATTTAAATTATTTAAACTAAAGATATAGTCTAAATAGTGCAGTCATTGGTCTATATTTTTGAGAAATGTGTCATAGTTTCTTTGAGGCTTCAAGTTTATATTAGCAAATGAAATCATTCTCTCTTTTTTTGACATTCAGGTTTGTCAACTTACGTACTATGAAAAAACTGCTTAAATTTTAGCTATTTTGATCATTTCTCATCCAAAACAGATACATCAAAACTGTTAATATACAACTCAGGAATTCTTCTTTCATTTCAAATGCAGCCAATGACCACTCTGTTATAATGTCAAGTGCACACCATTACATAGGAATAAATATTACTATTGCCTACAACCATCTTTTGGTAGTAAAATATGCAAGACAATAACACTGAAGTATGCCATTAAAAGCAGGGATTGGAAATGGAGGCAACAAGTAATGAAAATGTGTGCACTTGAATGCAAGTATGATACTCTTAGAGGTGGTTATGGTACTCAAGAGGAAACGAGACTCAATAAGAATAAAGCCATGAATACAAAACAGAAGGGTCCATATAGTGTAAAGGATGATAGAAGAGCTTCCTAGTGTGCAATAGCCAGCATGTCCCTACAGTACACTACAATTTTAAGTAAAAAAAAATTAAATTAAATAAAAGTAAGCAATGAAAGACAGATCCAAAATTCACTTGCTCTGTGCAACAAAAATCACCCATGTGTTTAGTCTGTGGATGCAAACATGTGCTTAGTCTTTCTGGATACGTTTTTTTTTTTTTCCTAGAAATACCAGCATTTGGCAAGTGGCTTTGAGGCTTTGACGCAGGAAGGCTCAATAATAGTATGCAAAAAATTCAGCATGGACATGAAAAGTGGCAACAGAATGATTAAATATTCACAGACTAATTAGTGTCTATAAATAAAAAAAGTCGGTGAATGAGAACTGCAGAAATGCAGAGTGCTCATCAGCACAAGAGGTTCTGCATATGGAGTCCATTTGGAGCAGAGGGACGTGCTGATAACAGTGAGAGTGAAAGATTATGAAAAGGCTCATCTCTTTGCAGAGCAGAGATCAAAAGTAGGAAACGGATCCAAGAGGTTTCTAAGGACAAGATGGAATTGTAGGAGCTAGCAAGCCGACCAGGAGAGGGCACCCTAATTTAATGCAGTACAGTAGAGAGGAGCATATCACACATGCTGTGCAGCATCTTCATCACATTCACATCAGGAGATACAAATTCAATCCATTATTAATCATTTCAAAGTCCCTTCTAATTATTCACCCATCTCAATCCACATTCGAGCTCTACACAAAATGCTGCTTCATGCCTCCCACTGATTCCACACTACTGTACTCGTAATTAGCATCATCACTCCAAGGCCAGCGTTAATTTATGGCATCTGTTTTTCATATGCAAATCCAACATCATTCAGTCACTGCAGAGTAATGCTCCTAACAAACGGACCCAATGCATCCTGCGCATCCACTTAGGCCACAAACTGTGTTGCCATGGCGACGGGATGCCAAAGTAGATGCGTTGTCTTATTTTCTACAAAAGCCTGGCGTCGACTTTGAGATGTGCCTCAGCAGTGATCGGTGAACTTTAGTGTAAGTGTTTTGACAAAGTCTGAGGTTCGCTGATGCGCCGCTGCTGAGAAGTACCACATATATCCTGTGAGATGGAAGATATTTTTAGATGTAGAATATTTTTTCCAAATGAAATGGAACTTGCAAGCAAGTACAGCCAAACTAACTTTACTGTGACGGTATCATTCATATGAACATAATGTGGCCTGCACATAAGTGCAACACACACATACACAAAGAGACTTGCATATCATAAAGTAGAAGTGTCTAGTATCAGCTTAACTGTCCACAAACATACATTCATATATTTAAATTCATAAAGTCATTATAATATGTGCTCACTCTTTAGGAAAACCCTGCCCTTGGAGTAGTTGAGTCGTGCACCCCTGAGGTCCTCCATATTCATGTAGGGATTACCTGCTGCTGCAACTACGCAAATGACAACTCATCTGGTGGGAAAAGTCAGGTGTTGTTGAATTTCTTCATACTTTTCTGTGGTTGATTGAACTTGCCTAAAAAGAGGACTGCTCCACAACAGCAAGTCTGAACCATCTGGTATCTTCTAAAAACAGACAAATGGGTGGAATAAAGCATTCATGCTCAGAATGACACTGAAAAAGATGATTTACAGGTTTGTCAAGTTCTTTTTCTGCTTAAGTGCAGTTAATACCATCATTATGACCCGTCAAAGATTAATTTGTGTTGTCATAAGCAACTGAGTTTCAAACACCAACCAAAAATCCCCTAACAAGTCTTGCATTACCCCCAAGGTTGTTGCGTTCTTGCTCAAGTCCTCAGATGTGCATCGAACCTGGTAAAAGGTCAGTCACCGTTCAACAAAAAGAGCAAAATGCAATACTTCGATGACAAAATGGTAATGAGGCAGACAAATGGGATTTGTTAGTGGGATGAATGGTGTCTGAGCTCATGTGCATGCAGTCTCAGTGCAGTCAAGAGGTTAGGAATGCTGAGTCATAAAAATAACTCGCACAGAGGAAAAAAAATATATTGAGATGACTGTGGCCAGGTACCTGAATATATCTCCCTGTTCTTAAATTTCATCAGCAACCTCTTCATACCTGCAACAATGTGAAGAAGCTTGTCATTCATCACAAGTTTGGAACAATTTCTTACAATGTTTCCCTTCTTCTTGCATGTAGGTGGAAAAATTAGGCCAAAAACAGCAGCCCATTTTTATGTTCTTACCACTCTGAAACACAGTAAATTTGCTAGTTAAAAGAAAAACAGTGCTATAATTGGAATGATAACGGTAAGTAACAATAACATTAGGAAAATCATCAAGAAAATACAGATGCAGTCAGAAGATGGGTCAAGCTCATAAACAAAGACAGAAAAACAGGAAGGACTACTTATTCTGAGTATCAATCCCCAGCACCACCGCCCACACATTAATCTCCCAGACTGGCTCCCTGCATCTGTTTTTTTTCACCATGTGTGACTGGTGTGTTTAGTGGAGAAGGGACCTCTGTTTAATCCTTACCTCTGTTCTTGTCTGGTAAGATACAGCAATGTTTCTGCAGTATGCCTGGCAGCACCTTTCAGAAGAAAAAGGAGCCGAGGGGGGAGGTAGGCAGGAGGAAGGAAAGGGGTGGGGTGGGAGGAGAGAAAGATTCAATATTATATAATATCACAGCAACCAAAAGCAGATAAACAAGCTGGAGTTCTGAAGAAACACACCTAAGCTTGAATAGATTCAAGTTAACAGGCGTTTGCTTCAAAAGGAGCAGCTTTTGTATTTAACTAAAAATCTACTGTCTTTCTCACTGATCTGAGTGGCACAGATCTAAATGATGATTGCAGCATGGGTATAGACATGCATGAAAGGTTCAGTTCCTTTCAAACTCAGTATCGCTGACTCAGTTTAACACAGTCAAAGGTGTGTTAAATGCGAAGAAGCACAGCGTTAAAATCCAGCTTGTGGTAACTTCAGAAGTTTGATTTGCTTCATCAGCAGCCTTGTTTTGTCGAGGCATTGTAGCTCCAAACACAACCACCAATTACTGCACTACCCACAGGCCTGAAGTGGTCACACTGTTCAATAATACATGTCTGGAATCTATTCTGCGAGGTGTTCACTAAAAATTCAACTGCTCTCAAGTTAAATCCAAACTTTATTTCTGTGCTCCTTTTGAAAATAGGACATCATGTTTTAATTTCTTTGTGTGATTGCTGCGTCACTGAATTTCATTACTAATGTTCACAGGGAACAAAATGTTCAGTATTTCCACTATGAAAAAAACAAAGAACCAAGACTGAGATATGGAGTGGCTCAGGAGGTGCTAGTATTGCTTTTTTGTCCTTGCATGTGACTGATAGGCTCATTGCAGTCCAAAATGACTTTAGTACTTTAATATGGAAGGACCTCATCTCTTCTCTTTTCAGCTTAATAGAGTTAACGTTGGTTTACATTTGCAGTTTTCTCGCTATCTCATCCGTCAAAGTAATTTCACTTCTCTGAGGGACTCAATAAGAATCATCACCTAAGCATCCCATTTAATTGAAGAGGGGGATATGTAGGATAGTACCTCAAAAAGGAAGAGAAGAGCAGTAAAAATAGAAATGAGCTCAAAAGGCTTATCTCTGTGGGAAATTCAGTGAACCATTAACAAACTACATCATTCATGCAAGAAAAGAACCTTCTTGTCTTTAACACTCACTTTTGACTCATTCATTTTTTAAAGTTTAAATAAAACATGCAATAAATTGACAAGTTGGATATTGGTTATGTTGCTAAATTAAACAAAACACCTGAGACGCCCTTAGACAAAAACAACGAAGACCTCTGAGCTCACACAGTTCGGTGTAGTAAAGGAGTGAAGAGAACTACATTGCAGCAGCATTAAGCCGCGATGTTGGGGGTCCGAGGAGAGGCCGGTCGCGTGTTTGAAACGCTGGGTGATCCGCGAACCGCCATTTTCTCTCTATGTTCTAAATCATTGACATGTTTTTCTGTTATCGCTCGCGAAGACATAAATAAATAAATGGCATACCCTGGTTCTGTAGTATTTTTCAAAGTAAGGTGACATGATTTTATCATTAATATAATTTAATTAACAAGATATGGCCATTTATTCACTTTTAATTGATGATATTTATAAAAACACTAAATTCAATTGCTGTCGTCGCCATCAATCCTTGCTCGGTAGACACGTGACCAAACTAGATCCCTACGCCTATATTTTTAAAATGGCCTTCTCCCCGGTGCAAATTAAAGTAGATTTAAGAATTCATCTACAATTAAGAACTTCGCGAATGTCTTAAGGAAATGGGCCGAAATGGCCAATAACTCAAACGTTTTGTGCGAAAATATAGAAAAATTCCTATTTTTCAATGATACAGTTTAACCCTTTGATGCCTGATGTTGCATATCTGAGACCTCTGTAGCATCACAATAACAAAAAAGATTTGTACAATTTAAAAAATCTAAAAAATAGATACACTACACAGAAATATAAAAGAAATTACCTAATGTATTCACAGAGGTACAAAAAAATAATTAGCAATCTTTTAAAAACAGGATTGGGACTATGTTTCATTGCAATATATTTTAAACACTTTAAATGTACAAAATTATAATTTTCTGTGTATTATTTCATATATCAGGCATCAAGGGATAATGCACCACGGCTTAACGCTGTTGCACTCAGAAGAGTTTGACACATAGCAAGAAGCAGCTCCACAGTTCAAGTCTTAGCCGTCCACCTGCATCTAAAGGATAAGGGATAGTCTTCTGAAAATAATGATATATACATGCTTGGCAGAGAAAGAAAGCCATATGTGTTAACCTGAGAAAACTCTTCATTAAACACAGCAGGTGACTTCAGGTCCATCACGCAGAAACACAGAACCATGCAATCTAGTCTCCAGAATCACCATTTCACCTAACATGACCATCACTGGATTTTGGGTGGAAAACCTTCACAGTCCAACCAATTTACCACCACCTCCCCCATCTTGATCCTTATATCAAGAAAGGGTAAATATAATTTAACACACATGAAAATCAGAATGAAACACAGCAAATATACCACTATGACAAACACAAACAATGTCAAAGTGAAGTTGGCCTGATCAGTTTTAAAACCGACATCTGGTACTCAGAAGTGTTAAAACAACTTAGATGTGTCAGAGAAAGAATGTGATCAGATTTCAACAAATTATGCAAGCCCTGCCTTCAAGAATAGTCAAATATATTTCAGGTATATAGGACTTAGATATCATCTACACATACATTTTAAGGAAAACAGTTCACCTTAATGAAATGTAATAGAACCAGATACTTTCATTTATTTGACACAATTAGTAACCTTTAACAGAAAATTAAAACAACATGTTTTTTGCCTCTGAAATGTGTTACATTTTAGAGGCAAAACAAACCCTGGAATAAACTTAACATTTTTGTTGTTAAAAGTGTGATCCACACACAGGCCTTTCTATAAATGTGACATAAATTAGTTAACTTCAAATATATTTAATGTTTTTTTTTCTTTTCTAATGTTTTTCTTTTTGTTTTCCAGTACAGTGGTGTGTAATATATACAGTATGTCACCAAATTAGTCACTGTGAGTGTACTGTATGATTGCAAATATTTAGCAATAAATACATTTAACCTATTCAAAGTTGTTTGTTATAGCTATCCTTACACCCCACTGAACATAGACCGGTGTAAGCAAAAGAGATGGTGGTCTGAGGAGCTCATAAAGACAAGCGTGTCAAAGGCAAAGACTCCAAGGCCTTTTACAAGCAGCTTTATGTTCTTGTTACCACATTTGCAAATATTAAGAAGAATGACGTTTATGGGACCGAAGCCAACCTCTCAGGTTGCGGCTGCAAGAGGAAATACAATCCCAGGTTCATCAGAAGGATGATGCAGATGTAGACAAAGTGCTAAGAAAGATAAAAAGAAAAAAAAGACATCCAAGCTGAACTCCAAGGTCGAGCTATGTTGCTGTGTCATTAGACCATCATTTTCTTTTTGAGCAATGGAAGAAGACCCAGGAGGTCTTTATTAGAGGACAATTACTGAGGAAGAAAAAAAAAGATAAAACGTTTCGATTAGAATCACCTTCAAACTGATGAGACAAAACAAGACCTATTTGAGAGTTACATCAGTCTGATGTTAATAACGCTTTTACAAGAGAAAAAAAAAAGCACACCAGATATAATTCTATACATTTATAAGATCAGTTGTATTTTGGGGCTGCTCTGCTTCATCTCACACTTAAAGAATGGTTCTGTACATGGCACAGTGGAGGCTATGAAGGGATCCTGGAGTAAACTATATCGTTGCCTGTTAGGAAGCTCAGCCTCAATCACAGGTCACAGTCCTCCAAGATAATGATGACCTTAAAACACACAGCTAAAAGCACCAAGTCTGGCTGTTAAAATCACTGGACTATTTTTAATGGCCCTCTATGAGCGCCGCGCACCCTTCAAACCTGATACACCAGTAGCAGTTTTCTCAGGAAAAGTTGGCTAAAACAACTTTGCCAGATGCAGATGTCTGACTCAAAACTGCAGTGATCATTTGTTGATTGCTGTTCATTTTTTTGAGATATTTAAAAAAAAAGAGGTAATCATGAAAAATATTAATATTAATATTCCAATCAGTTTTTTTTTCGTGGTAGGTTACAAAAAAAATTACCCATGCTTTTTGTTTTCTTTCTTTTCTCACAGTGACTATGTGCATCTACAAAAAAAAAAAAAAAATCTATCTGTAGCTGTTGCAACTCAGAAGCCAGCATGCTAATGTAAATATATCTTTTTCATTTTAAAATCAGAATCACTACTGACTGGTTCATATTTACACCCCTTATATCAGCTTATATTTAATGTGGTGGCATAATTGGTATCAAATATGACAAAAGTCACCAGTTTTAAATACCACTGAAGTAACTGAGAAGTGGCCATGAAAAGATTTTTTTTAAAAAACACTGAGAAACAATAAAAATGTAAACTGCTATAATAGTGCTTCATAAGTATTATAAATAAACATATTTATAAAAAAATAGTCTCAACCTAAAGACACTCCTGTCAACGTACAAGTGTGTGGCGATGTATTTCTCCTCAGAAACATCCTCCTCAGCTGGTATTTTCCCTTTCATCTCTCTGTTTTGCTCATTTTTGTGTGTTTTAATTTCTTTGTTGTTCAGTTTTTGGGCTGGAAGCTTCTGGTAGAAAGACAGCAGCCAATGACGGCATTTGAATGTGAGAACTTTAAAACCGCAGCGCTTAGATCAGTTCACTGTCTCCTGCTGCCTTGTGGTTTTCTGTAGCGACGTAACACTCACACATTCACGCTCCATCAGCAGAACACGAGCTTTAAGATAAAATCCAACGATGCAGCACCCTCGCATGGAGTTGTGCAGAGGTATTTATTTGTTCTTTTGAACTTAACAGCTGTGACACAAATGGTAAATTAACTTTAATTTCTCTATTTTACGGCCTTGTCCTGTGACTGGCAGCAGTCTCCGATCTGCAGCGCAGGGATAAACAGGCCTAGTCTTTATGATGCTTTTCTAATCGGTAACTACTTAGTATACCTGCTAAATTAAAAAAAAAAACTGGCTAAGGTATTTTATCAATTTATCTCATTAAACATTATCAAACTAGATTCTTGAATGAAAGCTGCACAGAGTTAGATATTTTCTTGTGTTACCTGTGTGTTCCTTCGTATGCTGATTAAGCTGACCCATGCCACTGTGAATCATTAAATAACTGGATGGAAGAAAAAAAAAGCTGAGGTACGGATACAAATTGATAGCACTGCAGAAATGACGACATCCCAGTTTGTTTGTAATAAATCAAACACCAACCATGTTGTACAGATGTAAGTGATGCTGCTGGCTGGCAGAGACTGGTGCTGGGGGGAGTGTGGAAAACAAGCTGTCAGGGACTCTCCTGCCGCTTGACTCTCATTTATGCTTTAAAAGGATTGGAGTCTGGAAGCAAAGTTCATAATCTCTCATACAAACAAGTGTTAGGCATCTGTTTTGTTTTTTTTAAGATTTGGGAAAATCAAAGGAGAGAATTTCCTTTGGATGTTTTCATAAGATGGACAACCCAACAATTATAGAGACATGGACACATAAAACTGGGACAAAATCATTCAGATTTGATACTCTAAGGTATTTGTAAAGGCTTAAGTTCTTTGATTTGGCCTGATTTCACTTAAATAGTTTGATTTCAAACCAAAAACAAACTAATCACATGACCACGTGGTTTCTGTGGGAAATAGAGTCATAAATCTTACACCAAAAAGTGTGAGGATAGAGATGGAAATGCAGTGGTTTTCCTTCAGTTCCCTACAATTCCTCAGTTTCCTTCCACAGTCCAATCAGACGCATCTTAAGTTGAATAGCAATTCTAAATTGACCATCATTAAGAGGGTCTGCCATACCTGTCCTGACCTGGACCCCGAACAGAATTAAGATAGTGGAATTACATTCCCATGCTTGGTAATCAAAGACCACCACTAACATCTTATGCAAAATTAGTTTTCTATTTATATTTCTTACACTTTCAAAAGGATTTTTTTTAAATCTCAAAGCATAAATTTGCCCAGGTAGTCAGTTTTAGTACCTCAGTATCCAGTATTGTTAGTACTGAGACCCCCTGTGGGAAGTATCACAGCTAGTAAACATTTAATGTAGAGGCTAGAAAATGTTTACTTCATTTTCTGACAATTTCTGTCTATTCTTCCTCCAAGAAACTTTACAAGGTTGTTGGAACACATTGTGCCCAGTTCTGTTTTGAGATTTAAGATGTAAAGAGTTTTTTTTCCACCTGTCCAGTTACGAGTTACGTGGTTTGGCTCTTTACTACAGTTTTCCCTGTTGCAGATATGCATTAATGAAAGAAAGTCGTGTTGGGTGTTGTTCTAGCGCTTGTTTACATCACACTTAATTTTATCACCTGTTAAGTGATGGCTTTTAAATGCACGTGATTGCTAAACTAACCACACTGAAACCGCTTTCTAATTGTAAGTTTATGATAGGCTTATGCTTTGGTGTTAGTAGGCATTAGTTCTGTCTTTCGTTTTTGCTGAAAGAGAAAAAAATATAAACATGTGTATCACAGACTTATTTACCAATTTAAATTGAACACAGGGTAAAGTCCAAAATGAGTGAAATTGTTGTGCAGGAGTAGGTGAAAGGGATTGCGATAACAGTCCCACCCAGGGCTCAAATGTCATATTTGCTTCTATAATTTCCAGGTAATTGACTAAATCAGTTCGCTAAATCTTTTGTGTCCTGCTGGCTCCAAGACAAGCCAAAGAGTGATGAATCACAGTTCAGAACCTTTTCCCAAAATACCTTAGGCCTGTTGAGATGTTAAATTGTAAATTTTTAATATTGGATTTTCTCCCACAGCATAACTTCCAAGCACTAAATGATCCTGAAGTCAGTCAGAAAGAGCTTTTAATTTGCCTCTCTGGAAATCTTGCAAGTGGAAATGTCGTCTTACAGTTTTCAACTTGGGTGACACTTCAGTTTTTTAACTTATCTTTATTAATGAATGAATTTATTGTCATCACTTTATTGTCATTGTATCAAATCAAATACAATAAAATTAGGAGCGCTACTCTTCTGGTGCATTAGAATAGTTATGTAAGAAAATAACTAAATAAAATAAGCAAAAAATAAATATTCAATTTCTAAGGTAATTGCACATGAAAAGAATTGCACATAGGTGATGCAGATTATTGCACATGATAAAAAGTGAATTCACAGATGGGACATTTTGCTTGTTTGTTTGTTTACATTTTGAGTAAAGGAAATGGCTCCATGAATAGACTTAGCCATCTACTTATTGCTTTCTGCACATTTGTTCAATGAATTTATTTCAGTTTTTGGAGTCTAGACGGCTGCCTAATGAAGCCCGCAGATAACAATTGTTGGGACAAGGTTTTGTGGACATTTTCATCACCTGGAGCCATTTGCATGAATCATACATGCACACGCTTACAACTTTCCAAGCACCCAAACTGCTATTTTTAAATGAATATTAATTATCAAGGATGTGTGCACATCCTCCGACTGCTTTCCAATTTAGTGACATTTTTTTAAAAAGTGACAGAACGAACAGACTATGAGAAGAAAAGTTTATGATAGGGATTTTTTCTGATTTTGCTTTCGCGCTTGTGTTTTTATAATATACAGTAGTCTAATTTAAATACGCAGGCTCTACTCGGTTCAGGGTGTACCCCACCTCTGTGATGGGTCTAATGATGGAGGATTCTGCATGGGATCAGTTAGATATAATGACTGATTTATGGAGAACACAAGAGTTTGGACATTGCTCTAATTTTCTGGAACCTGGTAATAGTTGGCTAGTGTGCCGCTTCAGGACACAGCCAACAATGTGTTCTCCTTACATCTGTGTCTCCCTCCTGATCATCTCCCTGTTTAACGCAGTTCATCTGTTCATTAGTTATAGATAAAACGGGTTGCTGGTCCTCCCCTACCCCAGTTGCTATTAGCTGATGTGCTTTCAGGCTTCTCCTTTGTAATACGTTTCTTTTTCATGTCCCCTCTTTTTAGTTTTTGAAAGCACTTTTTATTCTGTTTTTGCAGTTTCAGAACTAAGACCAATTTCCTTTTCTCCCTTGTTCTTTTCTCTTTTTCACGGATGTGTGTGTCAGTTTCATAAGTGGTAACATGAACTTCTACTTTGCCGTTGTTGCACTCTCGCGTTTATTTAGTTTTGGTGCGGGGAATGTTTTTACATGCAAATTGCCAAATGGGGACGTGTCATCAATCATTCATCTGTGTTCATTTTCACAAAAACTGAGATATACAAAACAAACCTCACATAAGCACATAAATGCAGCAAAACAAAGATGCGTGTACATTTATTTTTTGCGTGCACCGTTTTATGCATGAAACTGTACGGAGGTTTATGCATCTGACCCTGGAGTTTCTAAAAGCTCTCAGTTCTGTGAAGTTAATTGTGAAGACTTTTGTTATGGTTTTTAAAGTTTTGCAAGATTTTTCTTCATTCTTTGAATATCCCTTAAAGGTTAAAGCCACTTTCACTTTAAACCTTATGTTTGTGTGCAGACTAGTATTTGATCAGGCAGCAGATTAAAAAGATTAAGGAATTTTCTGTTTATTTATGCAGTCATTTTTTCTTTCATGCAGTTTTGAGAAGGAATGAACGGTACCTGCTATTGGTAAATAAAAACTCACCACTACCACACAGAATAACCATTTTCTGTTTGCAAGATCTGTCAGTGTTCTTTTTCGGGAAATGAACCGAAAAATATTTTTCCATCACAAAACTATGGTTGCCAGTGTGGTTAAACGTCTCACAAAAATTACAGATACTGTTGGAACAGCAAAACACAAAGACTGTCGGTGCAGATGTGAAATAAAGTGGGAAAACAACTGAAAGTATGCTCATTAACTGAAGTGAACAACCAAAGTCTCCAACCCAGCTGAGTCACACTCCATTTGAGGAAACTTTTCTCTCTGTCATGAGCTCTCCGAAAATGCTCCGAGATATAGAAGCATTATTACTTTTTACAATGAAAATCCATTCATCCAGAGACTGATTTTTTTTTCTTTTTTTTTTCTTTTTCGTTGTGCTGTTAGGTGCCCCCTAATGAGACTGCAGGGTGCAGAGGAAGATACAAAAGAAAAAAAAAAACCCTCCATAACCGAAGTTGTGCATAAATTGATGATCTTCTAGACCCCTGATCCTCCTCTTCCATTGTATTAATGTACTTTGTTACTTTGAGCTGATACTAAGGGCAATGCAGCCTTATTTGTCCACTATAGAGATGAACAAATACCGTCCCGGTGATATTCATGAACTACATATTCTTCTTCATGCTGGCCGCATTTCTCACCTTGGCACAGAGTACAGGCAATTATCACAAGTGGTGGTGTATAACAGAATATCTTGCTGTCTGCTTTTGAGGAGTACAATGCACCACTCGCTGAGCTAATGGAGATCTGAGAGGATAAAGAGGAAGCAGAGTCAGTCCAGTACATTTCAAAGTAATTCTAGTCTACTTGAGCATCTTGTGCTTCCAGTCAAGGAAGGAAATGCAGTGGTGTACAGATTGGGCTGATTATATGGTTTGCACTCAGACCTTACTATCAGTGACATGACATACAAGCAGACTAAATGTAAGAGATAAGTTGATGGGCATGACACTCCAAATCCAGGTCTCACAGACTTGAATTAACACCACAATGTTGTTGAAAAGTTCTCATTTTCATGAACCATGCAGTCCCTTTAAAGTATTTGATGTAGGACACATGACGGAGCAAAGTTAATGTGTGAACTTTCCTTCTTTAAAATGCATTACAGACCAGAAGGAAAATAAAAAAGACATGAAAATGATGTGGTAAAATACGGCACCAAGAGCTCCTCCAGATGCTCGTGAACAGACAAAGGGAGCAAAGTACAGGGATGTGTTGGAGGGCTGGATTGAAAGTCAAAGCCCCACATTGAAACAGCACGCTGGGATACCTTTAAATGTAAGGGGAGAGCATGAAAATGTCAGCCTATAGGAGCAATCTGTTAGCCAATATGCCAGACATTTTGGGTTTTAAAAACCTGGAAATGGAAAACAGATACTGAATGAGTCAGCCAGTTAGATGTCAGAAATAATGCATTACACTGAACACAACAGAGCAGGCAAAGTGTTTTTCTGCTTCTCAAGATTATCATAAAAATATCCAATAAATGAAGAGTAACCTCAAGTTTTTAAAATCTCCTCTTTGTGTTCTGGGTTACTTGAGTTTAGAGTGTGATAATGTAGAACTAAAGTTAATTACCAATATCCTTAATGCATTTCCCACACAAAAAATGAGGACATTTTACTCTTATTATTACTTTTTGCTAACTACAAAGCTCCTGGAGATCACCTCTCAAATAACAAAAATGGTCGACATATACTGCAATCACAGTATGGAGAACATTCCTTATCAAAGGTCTGTGATGTGATTGTCTGGCATTGGTGTAGGTTGCTTTATTAAGCTTTTATATATATATATATA
>JAOWBL010001065.1:0-12636 GCA_028564865.1 Zenarchopterus dispar | reverse complement strand
TCCTGACTGTAAAGAAACACACCTGTGTCATTGCTGACTACAAACACACACCTGCAACATTCCTGACTGCAAACACATATAAATGTGTCGCTCCTGACAGTAAACACTTACATATGAGAGATTCCTAACTGCAAACACACACACCTGTGTCATTACTAACTGCAAACACACATACCTGTGTCATTTCTAACTGTAAACACACACACCTGTGTCATTTCTAACTGTAAACACACACACCTGTGTCATTGCTAACTGTAAACATACACACCTGTGTCATTCCTGACTGTAAACATACACACCTGTATCATTCCTGACTGTAAACAGACATCTGTGTCATTTCTGACTGCAAACACAAATACCTGTTGTTCCTGTTAGTAAACACTCACATCTGTGACATTCCTGAGTGTAAACACACACATCTGTATCATTCCTAACCCAAAACCCAAATAACTGTGCCATTCTTGACTGTATACAAACACACCCTTGTCATTCCTGACTGTAAACACACACCTGCAACATTCCTGACTGTAAACACACATAACTGTGTCGCTCCTGACAGTAAACACTTACATCTGTGACATTCCTAACTGCAAGCACACACACTTGTGACATTCCTGACTGTAAACACACACACCTGTGTCATTCCTTACTGTAAACACACACACCTGTGACATTCCTTACTGTAAACACACACACCTGTGACATTCCTAACTGCAAACACACATACATGTTATTCCTAACTTTAAGTACTTAGGACCAGTTAACTCTTTACCAAACAGAGTGAAGAACAAAGTGAAGACATTTTTTTTACCTGTTCAGAAATATTGTTTTCTTCTCCTAAGGTCATCAGTTTTGGCCTATACTATTATTATTATTCTAGCCTCTGTTTTCAGACAGATTTTCTTTATCACGCCCCTCTAAAGCCATTGTCAAGTACTGCATCCATAACCTGCTAAAACTGCTTACCACAAAAGTGTACTTACTGAGCCATTTACTAATTTACATGTGCACACATATTACAGGTCAGGTTTTACCTAGGAAGTGTTTGTCAGTGCGAAGCTTGGAAGGGTCCAGAAAGAACTCAATGAAGACGTAGGAGGCGCAGACCAGAACTAGACAGACCCCAAGCAGAGCTGAAACCACACTGTGAAGAAACAACCTGCAGAACATATACTAATGATCAGTACTTAAGGTGCTACATGAGTTCTTCAAGCATGGACAGGGTATATCTGTGTGTGCGTGCGGGTATATGTACACACACACACACACACACACACACACAGACAGAGAGAGAGAGACAGAGAGAGAGAGAGAGACACTAAAATCCATTCTCTGTGGTCGACTGCCCTTTTCCCATTGATACAGATGATCTGTACACACACACACACACATCCAAGTATCGACAATTTTGGTCCCAACCACTCAAGATGACTCACTTGTAGTTCCTGCTGCCCACACAATTGTTGAGCCAGCGGCAATGATGGTCGAAGTTGGCTACACACTTGTTACAGGCACTGCAGTGCTTTGACTTTGGTCCTCTGAAACAAACAAACAAAAAAACATAATTTTGAACATTGTCTGAGGACAATCTCTGACATTCTGAGGACTTCCTGTCTTGTTACAACAGAGATTGTATAAGAACTAGACACAACCCCTATGATGTCACCTCCAGAATTCTGCAATTATTTTAAAACCTCACAGTCAACCATTTAAACTTGGCTGACTTGACTTATCTTACTGACTTAGCTTACCTACAGTGCTAATTAATATGATGACCTAAAACTATCCCAGCTAGTAACTGCTGCGAATAGGGCAGCTGAGAACATGGGAAAGTCCATGTGACAGCTTGGATAGACAGGTGCCAGAAGGGAAAGACTCCAGAGATGCTAGCATGGGCTAGCAACCCATGGTAGCAGTGGTGGGGCCCAGTAAGTTTGCTACAACCAGAAAAGAGCTACAAGTCAGATAGGAGTAATACCCCAAAAGTTAAGAGGGGTGGAAGAAGACTCACAGGTAGGTGACATGGTAATAAATCTAGGAATAGATATTACATTGCATCGGATTTGTGACTCAGTGAAGGATGGCGAATGGCCTTATACTCCAGGACTTGAATTAGAAAGAATAGTACTCAGGATATGGTGAGAGAAGCTGCAAAAGTTAAAGGTAGTATCATAGAGGATAAGATACTTCAGGTTTGTCCTTCTAGCAGATAGAATATAAAATCAATAAAAAGACCTTAGGACGCATCAGGGAAAAAAAGAAATGGTTAGGAAAGACAGGACAGAGTGGCCGCATTGACCAATACTTCTTAAGAAGTTAGTTGAGTCAGTAAGATGAAATACAGCTACAGGCAGAAAACCACAGTTTGCAGGTCTATAAAAGAAGAACAATAATGCAATAGCAAACAATGAAAAAAGAACAATGAAACAAATAAGGTACAAAAATACAAATATATACATCCACACAGCAACAGAGTGGATGGAAAATAGAAAAAGTTCATCCAGAGCAGAGAGATTAAGTCAAGCTGTTGTTATAAATTTAGAACAAGTTAGAAAGGATGTTGCTGAAGGACTGGATAGAATAGACAAGTCAGGTCATCCAGGAAAGTTGAAGTTGTGGTGTTTGCAGTTTGGGTTATTCCTTAGGTTGATGGCCATTTTCAGCGTACCAAACTCCAATATCTACCATTGAGATAAAGAAAAGGGTAGTTAGCCCCTAAATTAATAAGTGGTTAAGCGTTCCTAGGTGTCTCAATAGTGTAGCACTGTATGGGAAAGGAATATTGCAGCTAGCAATATCTAGTTTAACAAAGCAGTTTAAATGTTTCAAGGTCAGTACAAAGCTATTGTTATCTGGGAGTAAAATTGCGATAGTTAGGGAGGTGATTCCAGATCCAATAAAGGGGAAGAAATAAAACCAAATGGTAGTTAAGGAGGCCGAAGCAGCTGTTAGACATGCAGAGATTGTAGGTGTTGGGCCACATTGTGTTGAAACTAAGAAGGTCTAACATCAGCAGTAAGGCCTGACCGCATGGTTTCAAACAAAGAAACCTTCTAAAAGACTCAAATCTCCAGAGGGATTTGTTCCATATTATGACACCTTTGGGCATAGACCCCAAAACCCAGCATGGGTTCCCAGTGACAAATGCAGTAGCTCCACCAGTCAATAAATAGCAGCGACTCCTTATCCCTCTGGGTCTCTCAGGACCTCTCTTCCTTGGAAATTCTCCTTCTCAGAAGACCTCTCTCTTAGAAGGACTCACCGACTCCAATACGGAACTCATCTCTCCTGATCCTGGGAGCTGTGGAGGCCACAGCTCCAACTTTAGCCTCAGGAGCTACCAGCCAAGGGCCTGCTCCCTCCATCATCACAACTGAAGAAGCGATCCAGTTGCTAGGAAACAGCAACTGCAGTCTGTCTGGCGCAGCGCTACAATGAGGTATGCACGAACATTCCAAGCCCCAGACGAGCCGAACGAGAGACCCGTGTGCGCTCTGATGATGTGACCACATTCAGACCGACCCGGAGATGGAGTCCAGCTGTCGTACCGACGCTACATCCCCTCATCTTAAAGGAGAGAGGAGAGGGAGAGCCGCTTCTTGCCAGAGCACCGGAGGAGCATAGCCAGGGGTCTCAAATTTGGGTCCTTGAGGGCCACAGTCCTGCAGGTTTTAGATGTGTCCCTGCTTCAGCACACCACAATACAAATGACTGTCATTAAGAGAGCTGTGCAGCCCTTGATGACAAGCTGATGACGATCTTTAATTTGAATCAGGTGTGTTGCTTCAAGGATATATCCAAAACCTGCAGGACTGCAGCCCTCGAGGACTGGAGTTGGAGACCCCTGAGCATAACCATCCAGCTGTTAACTGAACCGAGAGGAACGCTGGTCTGCCAGAGACAAAACCACCACTTCCATCACTCACAAAGTGATGCATGTAAGAGGCTTATTTTGTCTGGACAGAGAAACTTAGTTACACATTTAACTAGTTCTTTTTTAGCTGTGTCGCACACATTGTGAGCCGGACCGCACAACTGTGTTTATTTGTTATTGGTGCTGAAGTGTGTATGTTTATTTTAGTTTAACAGTTAATGCATCCACATTACTGGATCTTGTTGATGTGTCCTTTCACAATAGAAAACAAAGCTCTTCATTGTTTCCTGGTTGAATAACCAGAGCACATATGTGAAGTTAGCTTCACATTGGGTGTCTTTGTATTGGAAACATTAGAGCAGCTTAATTTTCTGGTGGTGAGAAGTTATTCCAATGTTTTTGGGTTTTACTGTCCTCCCTTCTTTCTCTTCCAATAAACACACGTGCACTCTTATCTTGGCTATAAGGCCTCAGATTTTCTTTGTTCTTACTGGGTGTTCACCATTTTCAACCATGTGAGACTACATCACTGCTTGACTTCACCCGCCATTTTGAATCACGAAACTTTGTCAATTTGACAATAATTGGTGTGTCAGAAGAGGATGCAAAAGATTAGAGTTAGATGGAGGCAGATGAGTTCCTGTAGTGACCCCTGAAGTGAACAGCCGAAACGAGAAACAGATGAAGAAGCTACAACATAAATGATTGCATCATCTGCTAAAACAAAAATATGCAGTTACTCAAAACACAATACAGCTGATTTGTGGAAAAAGTAACAGGCCGAGACAGTTGCTCTGGAGAACTCCACATAAAACACTGCCATTAAAGAATATATCATGTAGTCTACTGGATAAAAAAAAGAGATGATCAGATTGATGATTTTGGATTGACACCGTATGAGGTAATGAATTGTCTGTGCCGGACTGCTACTAAGATCATCTTATTATCAATACAAATCTTTGATTAGTCATCTATGTCATAGCTGTAAATCCGGAGTCAACTGCTACATCCAACATGCTGGTCTAATACAAATGCTAAAGAAGAATGTGTGGTTCTTCTACTGACCACTAGGGTCTGGATCCAGACCTGCAGTTCCTCCACTGACCACTAGGATCTGGATCTAGACCTGGAGTTTCTCTTCTGATCACTAGGCTCTGGATCCAACAGTGAGTTAATCTCCATTGACCTCCATGGTAATATGTCCAACTTTACAGCAGAAATGGCACATTTACTGTCTGGTACAAGAACAGTTTTGGTCTCTATATTTAGATGTCACATCCATAGCAACTGTATGGGTTGAATTTTTTTATATGACTCATCTGGTAAAACTATGTAAAACCACAAGTTTTGTGCCATTTTTATTGACAGTTGTCTGTGGTTAATTGCTAGCTGTCACCACTTTAACTACTTGACATGTCACACTGCCTTGACTTCTGAGCTGTGACCTAACAGAGCACAATTATCCAAAGCTAAGAAAGCTAAGAAATTTGCGTTAAAGCTAAGATATGTTTTGTTATTATGTTAATTGTTGAAACAGTCCCTCATGACTGACTGAGTTGGCCTGGAAAGGTCGGAGGACAAAACTTAACTACCTTCGTCCACAGCTGAAGGCTGCTACCTCGGATAACTGGTGAATGACCTCTGGCTCATTGACCACTAACCCAGGCAGCCAGAACACCCAGTTCCTTTTGCGAGATATCCTCCCGGTTCAATTCAAGACACTTCAATTCAAAACAATTATTAATCCATGGGGAAATTCATTGTTACAATATTCGTGATTTAAGTCTTGTAAGAGATTTATTGTGGAGGTTCATTGCAGTGGGCAGGAAGGATCCCCTGTATTTCACACTAACTTGGCCTGGACTTCTGCCAGGATCTAGCTCTGATGAAGCTCCAAGGACCTAAATGTTGCAGTCAACTAGCCAAGCATCAGATAGTCAAGGATCCTGCTGAACCACAATTCGAGATTCCCCATTCCTTGTCTTTACTCTGGCAGAACTCGTTACATATGTCCATAACGAAATCTGAAATGAGGATGTTTGGACAGATTTTTTCATTGAGTGCAAGGTAGCATTAGTTAGGATTATAGACTAGCAAAGCAAAAATAGTTGTGGTAACTGAACTAAGGTGGGCATGTTCAGCCGGCTTTCAGACGTCCTGGTTCCACCCATTCACTCATCTTTGGATTAATTGAAGTAACGATTGCAAAAACAAGAAAACTAGGCTGCAAAACTGCAGGTGACATCACAGAGCATGAGAACATTATAACATGAGAATATTGATCAGTAAATAAGAAACTGTGTTGTAGTTTTTGGGTTCATGTTTGTAGTTTTGTTCAGAGGCTGAGAGATGGCAGCTTTGACGAGGCTGTTGTCAGGTGAATGCAGGTCACTCACACATCCACCTGGCACAAGTAGCAATGGCTGTTCTCAATGACGTGGGCATGTTTGGAGCGGTCAAACATGGGGATTGGACCTCGATCTCTCTTCATCCTCACGTTGTAGTCGGCCGGGTCCACAGACACGGCCAAGACATGGACACACAGATGACACACGAACATAATGCCCGTGCACTGATGCACAAATCAGGACTCAAACCACAGCTTTGTATTTAATGACACTTTTAAAAAGGACATGATAAAAACACACTGTTACTGAGCTTCAGGACAGATTTGAGAGAATCATATACCTTATTCACTCAGGACTAGTGTCACCTCTTGGAACTTACAATGATTTAAAAAAAATACACCCCCATGTCTGTGTTTTGGGCAGGACATTTGAAAAGGAAAAGTCTGTGTTTTACTATAATTTACTGACATTAATCCCAGATGACTAAACCTAAAGGTGACGTATAGACCTGTGTTTAGGTTGCCATAGTAACAGCAAACTGAACTGTAGTCTAAAAGTTTTGTGCTGTCAGAGCAGTGTTTGATCTTGATGTGAAATAAAAAGTTTCTTACTGAATGTTTTTAAACTTGTCATCACCCCATCCTCTCTCCTCTCTGCTCTAGACTTCTTCACTTAGGTCTCCATGTGAAGTTTGATGGTGAATAATGTCTTCGTTTTTATCCACCAAAAATATCATCATTGCACTATATGGATTCGATATTGAGTAAACTCATTATATAATAAGCACTATATCTACTACAGCTGTCAGAATTATGCAGGAACAAAGCAGAAAAGGTGAGTTTAAAAAATAAATAAGACACCTGCCAGTAAATCGCTGAAATGTATATTTGCTCCTGATTAAAATGATCCTCTGACTTTTGTTTTTGCTGAAACAAAGTACGTAGCATGAGATAGAATTTTCACTTCATAAATCACAGACATGGCACATTCACACTGGATTAAAACCGCTATAATAAAATTCCAGGTGTCCTCTGTAATAATTATTGATGACTGCTGGTCCACAAATAATTATGGTCTAGTGTGAATAAGGCATAAATCTGAAACTTCATCCTTAAAAGAGCCAGTCAGACCTGATGAAGTCTGCGACACTTCAAGATGATATGTATAAAACTTAAACTTTCAAGGAAAATAAAAAAAACACATATCATCACAGGAAGGATACAATATAGCCTGCAGGGATCCAATGAGTAGGTAGCAGTGGTACAAATACACCAAACCCAGTGACTGCAAAGTAGACATAGAGCATCCAGGCCAGAAGCTGGAATGGGTGGGGGGGCCAGCTCCAGCCATTGGTCCGAGAACAGAGCAGGACATCACCACGTTGTGGGGTGTCCTCGCTTACCGGAGCTGTACGGTTTGGGTTCCTGCTGCACATGTCCATCCTGAAACCAAAGTCAAGAGGAGAAGTAAGACAACACCCACAGGAACTGGACCTACTCATAGAATTGACCACTTCAACAGGATTTAATCCCTCCAAAAGAAATTAGCTCCACCCAAAGGAAATGACCCCACCCCAGAGGATCAAACTTAGAGCAAGCAAGGAACTGATTAAGTTATAAGACTCAAGAAGTTGACCTAGTTAAAGCGGTAGAGGAACTTGCTTAGTTAGAGCAACTGAAGAACTCAGTCACAACATCTAAGGAACTGACCAAGTCATAGTGACCAAGAAACTGACCCTGTTATTGCAATCAATGAACTGACTGAGCTATAGCTACCAAGAAACTAACCGAGAAACCAACCAATCTGCAGCAACCAAGGAACTAAGCATCAAATTGACCTAGTTACAGTGACCGAAGAATAGTCCAAGTTACAGCAACTGAGGAACTAACAAAGCAACTTACTTAATTACAGACTTAAATAAAGCAACTGAACTAGTTACAGCAACCATTGAACTGACCGAGGAAATAATCAACTTAGAGCAACCAAAGGGCTGACAAAGGAACCGACCTAGTTACAATACTCACTGAACTGACTATGTCACAGCAACCAAGGAATTGACCAAGTTAGAGCTACAAAGGAATTGACCAAGGAACTAACCAAGTTACACCAACAAAGGAACTAATGAAGGAACTGATCTAGTTACAGCGACTGAGGAACTGACCAATAAATGACTTAGTTACAGAGACCAAGGAACTGAGAAGTGACAGCGACCGAGGCACTGACCAAGAAACTGGCCATATTACAAATACTGAGTAATTACCCTGGTTACAATGACCAAGGAACTAACCTTGTTACAGGGACCAAGGAACTAATCTAGTTACAGTAACCATGGAAATGACCAGGTTACAGTGACCAAGAAACCAACTTTTTTACAGTGACCAAAGAACTGACCAGGGAACTGAGAAAGTTACAGTGATAGAGGAACGGACCTAGTCAAAGTGACCAAGGAACTGACCTAGTTATAGCAACAGAGGAATTGTCCTGGTTACACCGACTGAGGAATCAACTTGGTTACAGTGATTGAGGAATCAACTTGGTTACGGTGATTGAGGAATCAACTTGGTTACAGTGACTAAAGAACTGGCTTAGTTACAGACACTGAGGAACCGACTTGCTTACAGCAACTGAGGAACTGACTTGGTTACAGCGACAGAGAAAACTGATCTAGTTACACTGAACTAGTCACAGCGACCAAAGTAAATGAAAGAGAGCTTAAACTCATGGTCCCCAGTTGAAAAAGAGTGGACTGCCCTCTCTGGCCCAGGAATTACATCCTATCCCATGTGGAGGAGCTCAAGTATCTTTGGATCTTGTCAATGAATGAGGAAATAATGCAGCGAGCAATTGATAGGCGGATTGGCACAGCGTCCACAGGGATGCAGATGTTGCATCCCTAATATTGGTCTGTTGCAGCGAAGAAGAAACTGAGCCAAAAGGCGAAGCTCTCGATTCACCTGTTGGCCTACGTTCCTACCCTCACCTATGGTCATGAGCTGTGGGTAGTGACTGAAAGAACGAGATCGCAGATATCTTGGAAATAAGGGTATTCAAGCTCTCCCTTAGAGGCAGGGTGAGAAATTCTTTCATTAGGGAGGGGATAAGAGTAGAGCTGCTGCTCATCCATGTCAAGAAGAATCAGATGATGTGGCTTGGCCATTTGTTGAGTCTCCTGGACATCTCCCTGGTGAGGTCTTCCAGGCATGTCCCATTGTCTTCCCTGCTTAGACTACTGCCCCCACAACCTGACCCCAGATAAATAGAAGATGGATGGATGGAGATGTTAAGAAAACCTATTTTTCACTTTATTGTGTATAATTGTACAAAGCACTATTTTCACAAAGTTACGTTGATGTGCAACACCTCTGACCATCAGTTCTCTAGTTATTGAAGAAGAGCCAGTTTTGGAAACTGAGGGTCAGCACCAAGCAACCAAGGTCCATGCCTTTGGCTTCTGTGGCACACTGCACCTGACCCACACAGCCCTTCCTGACAGTGGTGAGCTGACAGGACGGTGGACCCATGGACCCAGCTGGGCACCATCACTAAAGGTCCAACCACACAGGTGCTCACTAATGAGGAGATTTCCAGGTCTATCTTTAGGGTGGAGACACCCACATTCAGGTGAGGGATATGTGGCTCCTTGATTTGTTATTATCCATGCAGGTCTAGAATTGTTCTTAGTCTGGCCCTCTTTAAAATATGAGTACCTGCTCTGTTGGGTCTTTATTCATAGCTGAGAAGTAAAAATACCTTAATTTTAATGCTCAGATAAATTATGTAGTTTAGTCTAGTTTTTTCAGCTTAAGGCAAGAGCTAAAATCAGGTCATTTCTTTCAACAGCCGACTTACAAAAAGTTCTGCATGCTTTTGTCTTCTCTCACTGGACTCCTGTAATTCGGTGTACTCAGATATCAGTCAGCATTCACTCCAGTTAATTCACACACATATCCCATGTACTTGCTTCTCTTTACTGGCTTCCTGACAGATTTTGTATTTATTTCAAAATTCTACATATTTCCTTCAAAGCCTTACATGACCTTGCCCAACCTGGTAAACTCCCTCCTGACCTCAGATCTGCTGACCTGGTATGTTTCCTCTGACCTCTGAGACCCACAGATAGCATCCATTTAACTATACCCAGATCTCAAGTTTGTCACAAAGGGAGTCAGAATGTTTTCATTACAGCTTCCATCTTCTGCAACTCTTTACCTGCTACACTCTGAGACACAATAACTTTGGATACTTTTAAATCCCTCCTTAAAACTTTCCTCTTCTGGAGGACTATTGTCTGATAAATATATTACATATTCTAAAGCTGATAGTACCTTCTTTTCTGGGTTAGCAGTTTTTAACTTGTTAGGAGGGGTATAACATAAACAATACCTTATTTTTATTGTTGCCATTAATGTTTCTTTTATTTTTATCAAGAAAGCCTTTTTAACTATCCTTTTTTCATCTATTGTTCTTTCCATCTTGGAACGTAGTTAAGTGATGACAGCTAACCAGTGGATATGCAGATCACCAATAACAAGAACCCATCTCTAATTATCTATTGCTTGATTTCATTTTACCTGATGTGGTAGATAAAAATTCCCCTGTACAGCTGTGGTGGATGTGATATCTAACTATAGAGACCAAAACAGATTTTTGTTTTGGTACCAGACTGTAATATATGTCTATTTCTGCTGCAAAAGACTGTTGAACATGGGAGAGTTTGGAGATTAACTCACTCTTGGATCTAGACACTGGTGGCCAGTGGAGGAACCACAGGTCTGGATCCAGACCCTGGTGGTTGGATGAGGAACTGCAAGTCTGGATCCAAAGTCTGGTGGTGCTGGTTTGCATTAACCCAGAGGTTGGACTGTTGGTTAGAACATCTCTTGAACGCCTCTCTGAGGAGGTGTTTTAGGTATGTCCAACAGGAAGAGGCCTTGTGGCAGACCTAAGACACACTGAAGAGAATTTGTCTCTCAGCTGATATGACAACAGCTTGGTGTTCCTCCAGAAGAGCTGGAGAAGATGAGGAAATTCTGGACCTCTCTGATTAGACTGCTGCCCTCAAGACCTGAACCTGGATCAGAGAAAGTTAATAGTTGGATGCAAGTCATTTTTAGAATTCATCTGTTTGCTCCTTTTTTTAAAAAAAAAAAAAAACTCAATTAAAATTAAAACATGGGTTTGAATTTTATTTTTTTTTTTATGAGAATGTTTTAGGCTATGTCAGCTGGCTCTAGACAGAACACATAGATTGGAATATCGAGATGACTCTCTTTTCTAGATCCACTCCACAGACCTCACCTGCAAAGCTTTGGACTGTGATTGTGATGCAAACACATCCCCAATTCTCCTTCTTAACTGGAACCAGCACCCCATTTCAGATGAAATGGTCCAAGTTCCATGTGATGGTGCAGAGGCTTGCCAACCATGAGACCCCCACAGTATCCAGACCCCTGAGGAACATGGGGAAGACTTCCTCCACTCCTCAAGCACTGCCACTATGGAGTTTTCTAACCACCTTGTCTCCAGTAATTGCCCACCTCAGAGACCACAGAATCTGAGGTGGGCTTTCCTCTGTAGAAGATGTGTTGGTGGGACTGAGAAGAACCTTAAAGTATTCTTTCCATTGTCTGACAACATCTCTACTGGAGGTGAACAACAGCCAACCTGCATGTGGTGTTGGTGAGTCACTGGTTTCCCTGCCTGAGCCACACCACAGTTTGCCAGAATCTTCTTAAAGTTAACTGATCCTAATGAAAAAATAATGCTCTACGAAACTGTCATTTTCTGCTGATCTTTAATTCTGAGACAGCTTCCTAGGAAGGGTAAGATACCCATCTGCTTGTGTTACAGAAATGACTGAGTTCAAACTCTCCCATATCAGGATGAAGCTAACATGCAGAAACAGCGACCTCGAGTGGTTGATGAGACTTAAAAAAAAAAAAAAGTAACTGAACTCCATCTAGCCTTCAGCTGCAGGTTAAACTCCAGCAGCTTTAACCAGTTTAATACAGGTTTAACATCAGCTAAGCTGGAAATGGTAACATTTGCCCATAATGGCAATTTCATACAACATCAGAGATAAAACTGAATAATCAAAAAATATTTGATAGACTAGTTAACAACCAAAATACTTAGTTGCAGCCCCTCTTTTCATCAACATAAAAGCAGTCTGCTGACATTTGCTACTTTCCATTTTTCTAAAAGTCTTTGGCTCCTCTCCACCACAATGTTTGACAGTCTCTATGAAGTGTTTCTGCTGATATGCTGTTTAGAAATGGTGTTATAATCCTTTCCAGATTGATATGCAGTAATAATTGCTATTTTCTAGGCGCAGCCGGGGAGCGGAGGGTGTCTGGTTTGGTGACCTCAGAATCGGGTCTCTGCTTTTTGCAGATGATGTGGTTCTGTTGGCTT
>JAOWBL010001063.1:0-16085 GCA_028564865.1 Zenarchopterus dispar | reverse complement strand
AAACCTTTCTTTTGGAGGTGTTTGAAAAAGTTTTTGATTTCAGTGCATCGTCACCAATATAAGAGTAGGAGGCAAAATCAAAGTCTTCAGATCACCGCCTTTGTCCCAAAAGATAGTGAAGATAAAAAATGAGAACAAAAAACACATTCTATTACCATATAACCTTTAATTCTGACTTTTAAAAAACTAAAAAAAAAAAAAAGGATATTTTTTTTAATTATATGGGTTTTCTCAGGGTACTGCTACTTCCTCCCAATAGAAGTACAAGTTCATCGATGAATTGTATCGATAATAAAGTTTATGTTAATCTTTATGGCCTAAAAGTATTTTTGTTATGGTCATATGTCTCTGACATATGGCAACAATAATTTATGTACTTGTGAGGTTTTATTTTCAATTAAGCATATAAAGTTACTTGAACAGTAGCCACTCACAAGCGCAGGGGACTCGATGGGACTTCTGCCAGTGCAGAGAGATCCTGGCAGTGCTGCAGCAACAATGGAGACAGTTGTGTGTCCAGCACTGAAATCCAGTTGTTTCTTCTCTGGCTGGAAAATGAAGGATCTTCCAGGGTCTTTGTAGTTTTGGGGATGTGTTGTTCTATTGTCCACCTCACCGTTCACGGGGTCCTCAAGAAGACAAAGTCTTCCACCTCCTGGAGACTCTGGAGCACCTCCAGCTGAAATCAGCTGCTTTCTTTCTTTTCTTTATTGTTATTATTTTTTGTGTAGAGTTCCAGAAACTTTGCCGATTAAAAGTTATAAATACTCAGCATTAAGGAGTTAGGATTTACTTTTGGTGTTTCTTTTGGTTATTTCTCATCAGGGTGGAGGGGCTCAAACCTTTCCCACTCATGGATCTACACTCATGAATCCACAGCATGCATCAATCTCAAAAACTGTGGAACAAACAGGAATAAAAAAGAAAATAAAGCAAAAAAAAAAAGCAGAAAAGACAATACTGTTGTGTTTCACAATAACTTCTTTTTTTTGTTTGTTTTTTGCTCTCTTGGAGGTCAAATGAAGAGTCAGAAAATGGCCAGGGGAAAACAAAATGATCAGGTCCTCTTGTCTCCTCAAGCACAGTGGGATTTGATTATTCTTGAAAGAAATTGAAATGACACCCTGCTCCACTGTCATGCTGCACAGCTTTTTCACTCAAAAATGCCCTCTCATGCACGTCGTTCATGCTTCAACTGGCGCACGGTATCTCGTGCTTTCAGCGCTGCCCTGTTCAAAAGACATAACCTGGCTAATATCAGACTCCTTCTACAGACTTGAGAGCCTAAAAGAATCACAGTGATTTCATAACTTACGTCTACACATTTGAGTGTGGACCAGTCAGGAGTTCCTTATTTCATTTTATTTTATTTTATTTTATTTTTTTAAGAAAATAGGGCACTCACCAAGACATCAACTCAGAATCAAACATAGTGTCATGTCGGCTCTGTGACACAGTCCGGTGTCGATCAGTTGAGCATACAGCGGCTCCAACTTCTCCTGCCACTGAACTCTAAATCTCAGTCTCTAAGAAAGCCCATTAGCAAACTTCTTGTGCATTTCTAGAGCCTGGATTAGAGATCGAGTACATAGGTGCCATTGTGTTTGAGGGAAACTACTCAGATCACTCATTAGCTACAGCAGCATTCCTCTTTGTGTATTACTTCTGCATGTGCTCATGTCCAACACTTTCAGAGGAAACTTCTTTTGGTATTTTCTTGGGGGTCATGTTTTGGGTCTCTGAAAAGAGTGTAGAGACACTTTCTATTGTAATAGATGCTACAAAAAGAAAACTGAATTTAATTGAATTGAAAAGGTACTTGAGAAAATACAGAAAGTCACATTACTGTAATTCTTACAAACACTTTTAATGTGAATTCTTATTATGTGCTCATCAGTGGATCTTTAGAATAACATCTTTAACATTTAGTGATTAGATGTGTCAGTTACACTGCGGTGGATTACAGAGCCTGAACTGAGTTGAAATGAGGAAGGGGATCCATATACTTGCACAGTGGCTCAACCGATGACCCCCCCACCCCTACCTTCTCCATTTGCTATGAACTGTATATTAGTGAACAACAGCACTGTGAACAGGGGAGCTGTAAAAGGGGGTGGCCGGTTTTTCCCTTTGCATAGCACAAAGACTTAGCTGGAAATAATCTCAGATGTTTCAACACACACAGTAAATACCAGCAAAATAAAGTAGATGCTGCTGGTTTAAAAGGTTTGCAGCTCATGAAAGACTGTATGATCCCTTGCAAAACTATTCACCCTCCTAGGCGTTTTTTTGATTTCATTGCATTACAACCTGGGATTTAAAATGATTTTTTTTCCCGTCAGGTGTGGGAGTTGTATCATTACATTCAGGCAGCATGCCTGGGACTTTTAGGATGCCAGATATGTTTCCTTCCAACAAGAAAAAACTATTCATTGCCCCAAAGTCAGTTCCTTGTAGAGACACCTTTTGCAGAAGTTAAGCAGCAAGCGCCTTGGGTTGTATCTATAAGAGCTTGGCATGTGCAGGCTCTGGGATTTTTGCCCATTCTTCAAGGCTAAACTGCTCCAGCTCCTTTAAGTTGGATGTGCTCCACTGGTATGCAGTAATCTTAGAGCGCAGTTTTTAAATTGGATTGAGGGCTGCACTTTAACTACCTCATCCCAACACACTTAGCTGTTTCCTTTTAATACACTCAAGTTCTGCTTTAGCAGCATGTTTAGGATCATTGTCCTGTTGGGAGGTATCCCTCCATCCCAGTCTCAAATCTCTGAAAGCTTAAACAAATTTTCTTTGAAAATTTACTGGCATTTATCAAAGTTCAAACTAGTTTCCTAGTCCCTGCTAAAGAAAACCATTCCCATAGTATGATGCTGCCACCACCATGCTTCACTGTGAGGACGGTGATCTCTGCTCGTTCGGCAGCAGCAGGAGGACCTGGAGAGAAGATTGTGACGCTGGTGGGTACAGCCATGGATGCATAGGTGGCACCTTTATGGCCAGTATGACACTGGAGTTTTACCTCTCCCATTAATACCCTCCTTGCTCTGCCTCAGCAACACGGTAGTTTTGTTTTCCTTTTTTTTTTTTTTTTTTTTTTGTTATTGTGGTGCCATATTCTTCTTTGATAATGTATTTAATAGAGGTGGACTTTATTTTTGTAATTATACATATACATCTGGTTATATTACTTCTTGGGGTAATTGGTAGCAACCCCCATTATTTAGGGAGTTCACGTCAAAGGGGGTTAACATATTTGGATTCACCATTTTCCATTTTGCAATTTTCTTTTAGAATTTAAAAAAAAAACAACAACAAAACATTTCATTTCCATTTCCCTTTACACAAAATCCAAAGAAAATCCATTCAAATTTATGGTCGTAATGCAACAAAATAGGAAAAGCACCAAGGGTGGTGAATACTTTTGGAAGGCACTGTAGAAGACCTGCAAGAGGCAATAAATCATGCATGCAGGGGACTGGATTACACAGGCAATATGATAACACGTTTTCGGTCCTTTTGTGCAACAAGCCATTTAAAACCGGCATCATCATATCTTAGAAAATATAAAAAAGTGAAACAAAAACTTCAGCTGAACATTTTTTTTTTTTCTTAGACTTCGTGTGCGTGTCTATGTTTGTGTGCTTATTTGCATGGTAGAGGGTTACAAGGTATCCAGTGGTTTATTTATTCTCAGATTTTGCATATAAAAAGTTGTTGCTCCATTCAGGAACCACCAGGTGATGGAAATGGATGAACGGGGGTAAAGTAAGACAGGAGTCTAGAGGAGAGGGAATTACACTTCAGGTACATTTGATAGAAAACGAATAAGAATATGGTCAGAGAAAGAAAGGGAAAATAATAGAATAGTTAGAGGTTAAGAAGCGGTATGTTGGTGCATAAGCTGAGAGTGCACTTTGCATGGCTCCACTCTACGGGTGACTTTAATTACTTTTCAGCGTCAGTGCTTCTCTTTGTCATGAGCTGTAGGCCCCGATCACCAGCCTCTGATTATCAAGCCTTTGTGAGAGTCTGCGCCTGCTGTCAGGCCGTAATTACGTTTGCGCTGGCGAGCATCTCAGCAAGTCAGAAACCTCACAAACCTATTATTCAGCTGCTCCCCTGCAAAACAGGCTTGATCTCCTCTGAGCTGAAGAACTCAAAGATTAGAGCCACTGCAAACATAAAATGTGTAAGATATTTTTGTTTTTACACACAATTACTTGATTTCCCATCTGCTCTCACAAGTTGTGTTTTAACTAGTATTCAAGGTTATCTTGCAAGCTGAAGCTGCAGAAACAAGAACTGATTGCGATGACTCGTAGTAAGGTAGCACAACATAAGTATCAGGTATGTCCAGTCGTTGTGAAACATTATGCTCGGTATCTCCTCTAACAGAGGAAACACACTGCCACGCAAACCCAACTTCCTCCACAGTAAAAGCACTGAACTTGCAGAAAACGAAAAACTGCGATGAAGCGACCAAAGTCTCTCTTTTCTTGTTGATGATGATCCCTCGGTCACCTCGGCTGTTTTTTAAACTGTCTAATGGATGCTGGCTCTGCAAAACCACCGTATAAGCAGTTATGCTGCGGTACAACAAAGACATAACCAGTCACATTACTGACGTGACTTCTGTTGTTTTGGCCTATTGCATTATGGGATACAGTTCTGAATACAATATCCAAGACAGACTGGTTATTTCTGTACTAGAAGCTTATTTTGGTTTTTTAATCACCATCCAGGTATTTTACACATACTGCAGATTGTGCAGTTGCTATAAGACACTGCAGTATGATTCCCTGACCTTCATCCCATCTCGCCTTTAGGAAACCTCCTTAAACTCTGTATTTTCACCCAGACTTTCTTTCTCACTCTCAAGCAAGCCTGCCATCAGTTTACTTTCAATTCTATGTTCAAGCAATTTTCAACTTTAAAATGAACCATGAGATTTAGAGGCAAATGGGAACATGGGATAATCCCCGAAATATGATTACTCTACACTAACTTTGACATTTTACAGCACTCTGCAAAAACAAATCCCATTATTGTGTTAGAAAACGCATTACATTTGTGAGACTGGTCTACAAAAATACATATATCTTTCTTTAATCATCTCTGATTTAATAAAGTAGTTTTAGCTCATTGTTTGATGTACATGGTTGTTGACAAGGATTTCCTGTTACTAACCAAAGCACACACACACACACACACACACACACAAAAACTCGGATGAGCTGTGTGCTTGGAACGTCTTTAAAAACCAAAGATGACGTTACTTCTCTGGAAGTTTTCTGCCTTCTTCACATTGATCTCAAGTCTGCAGCGGTGCTCCGTCTGCTTTGATTTTCAGAAATTTACTACCAAGCGCCGGTTTTTGTGAGAGCACAGTGGTAATAGATGTGAACCTCCTCCCTGTTGGACATTTTTTTATTATCCAATATCAATCTAAGATGATATCATCTACAAACATGAAGATCAAGTTGGTCGCATAAATGGAGGAGCAATCATGAGTGACGAGGGAGCAGAGAGGAGAACTGAGGACATCAACCACTGTGGGGTGTTATTTTTAAGTTGTGTGTACGACGTGAGATCTTTCATTTTGATGATCTGACGTCTGATTTTCAGGAAGTCCAGTGTGTACATGTATGGTAAACATTTGACAATTGTTTAAAAAAAAAAAAACTAAAATCATTAAAGCTGAACTGAAATTCCCAAACAACTACTACTACATCAGATAGCAGATATTGTCTGTCTCCACTCTGAAATCTTATCTTAAACACATTTTCTTTGTTAAATGGGCAAACGTCTGTTGTCATTAAATGATAATGTCAAGAGACAGAATTTTCCCACTGTGGGATTTAAAAAGTACAATCTAATCTCATCCACTCAAGTCACCCAATTCCAAGTGGGTGCTGACTTTGCATTTGGTTGAGGATGCAGTTCTGAGTCATCCAGCTGCTGATGGGGGCTACCGGGCTGTAGCGTTGAGCCCCACCTCACCGTGCAGTCCAGTACCTGCATGAAGAGTAAAATGAAAAGATCCACGCAAATCACAAAATTCACTGAAAGTGTGTTGGAGCTTGCTCCAGTTTTCATGGGCAGAATTCATGCTTTTTGCGTAGCATGAACGATATTAGCATTTTTGTTCAGTATATTCTACGCAAAGTCATAAATAGACAGAGTGAAGCACTGAAAAGAGAAAAACATGGAACAACTGAGCAGAGTTGTGCAAAGACTGCAGGAGTGGACTTTATCAGGAAGATTATATGAAACACAGGCATTGTTTTATCTGAAAGGAAGTCATGTGACAGTTGATGTTGCAGAAGCATAAAATCCACAATCAGTTTCCATAAAAATATTATCTTCCTTTTCAAATATCACTGGTAACCAAACTTAACTTTTACCCTTGACTTTGACATGGTTTTATCCCTTCAGGACACCAAGTCACTCTGGGAGTCACTCAGTAGCATGCTATGAAAGATGTTTCAAGGGCAGGAATGAGCTTGAGTCTTCCAGTGGACTGTCAGGACATTTTACCACCGAGTGAATACCACAGCAAAGATTACATGCTGTCCAACTGGGTGTTTTAGCAGCTTTAATGTAAAATTTGATTGTCCATGTTCACCATCTTGTGGGAGACTATATATTTTACTACCAGCATTATTCCAGTGGTAAAAATGCAGACTCTCCGAAAAGATTACTGTTGTCAATGTAAAAGTTTCCAAGCAAAGAAATAAAAGTGAAAAAAACAATGATCCAACCTTTTTCCTTCCAGTTCTGAAACTATGAAAATAAACTATTAAACAACAACAATGGACAAACGTGCTGTATAGAGCTGAGTATTAGTACTGTGCAACAGATTGACTATTTGAATGGGTAAAAGCAGAAGGAACAAGACATGGAGATGGTTAACTAACTCTGTGGTTTTAAAGACTATTCTTAACTTTATCATACTTTACTCTTCATACGAAGGCCTGTATCCCAGCAACCACTGAAGCTCATGGCCAACCTGGAAGTAAAACATCAAGAAGGTGATATTTCAAAGCAACACTTCATACATGACCATGTTCAGAGCAAAAACACTACAAGTCTAGTCTTCTTTTAAGCACGGTTCAGCACATTTCCATTTCAGTCCAAAAGTAATGATTTTTCTTGATTTCTCTTCACTGGCAGATAGAGCGAAAGTGTCTTTTAGAGTACTCAATACTGCGCTGGCCTTTCTCCTTAAATGATGTGAGTTTTCACTTTAAATGGCAGCAAACACTCTATTTCAGTGGGAAGTACAGTTATTGGGGGATGATGAAGTTTTAAATCTTAAAAGTAAGTGATTTTGCTCGCAGGGTGCATTCATTTCTTTTGTGCTATGTGTCTTTCTTCATCTGAGGCAAAAAGGGGTTAAACGCATTCGACTGCTGCACTGCGTTACCAGAACTGTGCGTCTCTCTAATGCCCTCACTTTGTGCTTGTGTGTTTGCGTGGCAGCTCAGCCAGCCATTAGAGTAGTATGTTATTTCTGACTCATACCGCAGTTTTTGCCAAATTTGTACTTGAAAGCAGAAAAATATATATATATAAATTGCCTCATTTGAGCCAGACAGCCATCCTGTCAGATCTGGAGCTGCAGAAGCTGATGAGAAGCGGTGTAGGTATGGAGGATGTGAAGCGACATCTCATCTGGTATATTACATGCCTCAGGAAGGCGAGGACAGGTAGGTTTGATGGCATGGCTCTATACAACTCTCAAGAATGCACCCCTATGTGGTATTTCCACAGAAATATAAAAACTGTCACATTTCCCCCCATAATGATAAGGTTCATAACCTTCTTCCTGCTGGGCCCGAGAGCCTGACTGTGCATTTCTTGAGCGCTGATAGATGAATATACCCTACTGAGGCGAAAAGAACTGATTCAATGCATATATGCAGAACAACAGGAATACAAAATTGACTTTTCTTTTCTTTTGATATAGATTGCAGTGCTTATGAAAACAAATACTGCAAACCGCTTCACAAAAATGTGTAATAAAAACAAACCACGGTGATAAACTGTATTCAGAATCAACAAAGCAAACAATAGCAGAACATTTCCTTTTCCTGTCAGACAATATAAACAAATAATTTGTTTAACTCTGCAACCCTTCAGGGTTCCTTTCATCATTTTCAAGGACTATAACAATGATTTTATGCTTCCAAGATGCAAGACTGAATACGAAAAGCTGTGCAGACCAAAGCAGTACAAAAATGGAAACCAGCTTCGTAATTATGTACCAAAATCATTGTGCTGTTTCACATTGTTGTTCGCATCCCTTTAAATAATACAGGCTGCTAAAACATCCTTGTCCTAATCAGAACTGGGCTCTCAAGCCTTAGACTCCCCACAAAAATGACTTCATCCTTTGTTTCGTGTGCTGCAGTTATTATCGTAATCAAGCCTCTTGCAGCCCTGGAATTTCCTCTGACAACCAAATGAAGGAAACACCCCAGATGAGGGTGAACTCATTATTTTGTATTTTTCTCTAAAACAGACTGAACTTACCACATTATGCTCAATAAATTCCAGAGTCAATTATAGTTCATTTTCTACTTTCCAGGGGTTCTTGTATTTCATTCCAGCTGATAAATATGGCTGTGTAGTTTGCACTTGTTCACTTGTTTTTCTGCTGCTGCTTTACTGTTCTGCTACTGGCCCTTTAGAGGACATAATTTAAAATATATGAAGAAATAAATGTAAATGAACCAATTTGGTGTAAGTAAGGAATGACATAATTGCTTTCATATTTTAAGATTGACAGAAGCAATTAGGCGGCCATTTGACTTCGATCCCCTAAACCAAATAAAAACAACATGAGGTTTGGATTTTCAGTTTTTATGGAAGATGATTTGAAAGCCAAACACTTTTTTGTGATAATATTCTAGGAAAAGTGGAAACCAAAGGAGAGCTCCTGGGGATGCAAAATATTAGTTTCATGGGTGATTAAGTGATGCACTTAAAAAAAAAAAAGAGGAAAAAAAATACAGCAAATCTCCAATAATACATGGGGATGGCTTTAGAGTTCTTTATGATGACATTTTAAGACTACCCCAACATTATTTTTTAGCAGATAACAGTACCGTCCAAGTTAGGTCAGAGTTGAAGTACACATGCTGGAGAGGTGATGCCAACCAGCTGTTATCGCCACTTGTAAATTTCCTGACATCTGGAAGCCACAAATTTATGCAAATGAGAAGAAATTAGTCATTTGATCTAATGTGCTCCCCGGACACAATTTGAGATTAAAAAAAAAAAAAAAAAAGGAGAGAGAAAACTGAAACTGGGCAAATGTTTATTAATGCAGTTATGTCGTCTGGCAGTTGACATCCCCGCAGAGAGATGTTCATGATTATGTACCATCACAGAGAAGGCCGAGCCGTGAGTGAAAGCAGCTGAATCACATGTGGAGCTGTTAACGGAGGACGATCATCACACCGACTTTAGAAACAGGTAAGACAGAGTATCTGACCAAACCGATTCCCTCCTAATAAAGTCAAGAGGTTCGATCCAAATCCCAGCTGATTACCAGCCCCAAAAATGCAAATCTACTTGTTCTTTCTTCGGTTTTCAGTCTTGTTCTGGGTTCCCCTGATCCCTGAACTCCACTGTCTAAGTGAAACACGAGCAATGCCCAAAGATGAGCTCCTGAGAGCGAACAACTGTCATCTCACTCACACTTCCCAATGACATGCATTTGGAGCGGCACCTTAATCCCCAGATCTCAGAGACAGATGGCACGTTTCAGTTAAAACACGCCCTCGGCTGTCTGCTGCTGCCCAGCAGAGGAAGTACGACGCTTAACAATCTCGCTGTCTCCCACACTCTATTGGCCGTCAAAATGATATCACCATTATGTCTGTTTCAGCTGTGCCTCGGGGGGGAAACAACGTTACAGCCTATTTTTATTGTGAGCGCCCATAAAACAAAGTGTGTGAGGAACTTGCTCACTTTTAGGCAATGATCTTGAAAAACCTCAGATACCTTATAAGTACTTCTATGCTGTTAAGAGACACGCTTAATTTATTTTGTCAAGACTAAGTCAGTTGATGTAATCAGAAAGACCACCAGAGGATGAATATTTTTTTAAAAAAAATGACAACAAGCAAAGACTGTCTTGCATTCATAATTAATATTAAAACTAGTATTGTGACACCACATCATTTCCTGTTCTTTTGAAGAATTATCAGGCGACCTCATGAACGTTGTTAGTTTGTTGAGACAAAACCGTAGATAGGCAACAAAGTTAGACAAAATGGATCCTCAGCTTTCATTGTTTCCTACCTTTCCTTGGAGGCTCTGAACTGCCTCTGATGCCTCCACAGCAGACTGATTATGTGAGACACCGGCGACGCCGCGACCAGGAGGCGTACAAACCGACACAGCACGCGCGGCAGCTGGAGAGCAGAGTTCAGCCCTAATGTGCCCTCAAGATCCGGCGGATCGCCACGTTGCATTTAATATACTCATAGATACATTTTGCTCCATTTTGCTCAGATGTTTTTCAGAATATTTTCTGTGGAAGCAGAAAAAAAAAAAGACAAATGTAAACTGAAAATCTGAACACCAGTAGATGACTCAGAGCTGTGACTCATATTAAATATAAGTAAGAGTAAAGAGCATGCGAAATGTTCCCATTAAAGTTCATTTCCACTGAGAGATGTATGTGGGAACATAAAAATACATACAAGTGTTTGTAAGGGAGAGTTTTACACATGATTTGGTAGAACTGAGACATTTTTAATAAATGAGGGATTACATTGACATGAATGCTGAGAAATAAACTAAACACATAATAGATAGGTTCAATATAGAGCAAAACAATTCAACCTTAAATATGACATAAATGTCAAATTACACACATTCAATTATTTAGATAAACGTTTGTATAGGAGTTCATGGTTAACTCAATGGCTCCAAGGTCCCAGATCATTAACCTTCCACAGCCATGCCTGACAGTTATGAGGTCTTTCTGCTGAAATGTTGTGCTTGGTTGTCGACACACACGGCACTGGTCAGAGTAAACAACATTGGCAGTTTCATACTTCCTTAAACATTTGGACCCACTATTCCACGTTACCATGGAAAAACCTCCAAGTGAGTGTTGCCATGGTGAAGGCCAGCACAACAGCAGAAATGAAGCCCACAGAAACACTGAAGCTACATTTTTATTACTGTATTTCAAGCAGCCAGCAGTGCCACTCCACCATAGACTCACAAATAAAAGATTTCAGCCTCTGGCCAGTTTTCAGGAGATGTAATTCTGATATTATCTTAGTAATCTGGCGTTCAAACAAAAGGTTTGGGTTGAATTTGTGTTGAAATATACAACACTTTGCTGTTTGTTTCAGTATATGAACACGCTGAATCTGTGAGATTTTAAAATCTGAATACATAAAAATAATTTCAATTAATTTACAGTCTACAAGTGAAAGCCATAGTTGTCATTCATAGATTGTTGTTCTCAGGCAAGTATTGGTAACATCTGAAGAGTAACCAGCATCTAAAGTTGGTTAACATCCTAAATGAACTCTAGATGCACATTACAGAGTCAAATTAATGAGTTTACAACTCTAATCTATTTGTGGCAATCTCTAAGCTGTTATTATACCATAATGTTTGTCCTTAGAGTTTACACAGTCCTCCTCTAATCTGTAAATCTGGTCCATCTCAGAGTGTGTTCAAGGATGTTTTAATGCTGTTTTGATAATGAAAACATGAAAGAACAAAACTCAGAACTCATTTCTCACAGTCTCAAATTCTGTGGTTCACATTTCTCTTATTGTTCTTCATGTCCACTGTTATCCAGCCGTCTCAGTGAATTTATGGCTGCCATGTTTTTGGCCTGTTTGTCTACAAGTAGTCTTAACAGTGACATCACAGTATCTAAATGTCCTCTTGGGTCTGCAGAGCTTCGCGGGTATGAGACTTGGGCCAGCGGTTTCCCCCTGTATCACTGACTACCCGACCAACAGTCCAGCATTTGTGAGACTGAATGGTTGTGTGTCTGACCAGGGGGTCAGCAGCACGGGAGCACCACAGGGCGCTGTACTCTCACCACTCGTCTTCATGCTGTACACCTCAGACTTCCAGTACAAGTCGGAGTCCTGTCATCTGCAGAAATACTCAGATTACTCTACAGTTGTGATGTGTGTCAGTGATGGACAAGAGACTGAGTGCAGAGAAGTGGTGGACCACTTTGTAGCATGATGTGGGAACAATCATCTCATCTTGAATGTAAGCAAGACAAATGAGATGATTATAGGTTTTAGGAGAGCCAGGATTAAGGCAGATAGTTTTTTCCATCGTGGAAGAAGAAGTCGAGTGGTGGAGAAGTATAAATAGACACCAGACTGGACATGAGACATGACACTGATGTTGTTTATTAGAAAGGACAAACCCTGGATGATGTTGAAATCTGGGCTCTCTGGGGGTCATACCATCACTACTAGGACTCCTTCTTTTTATTTATTTATTTTACTTTGAAAATAGTTCCTAATGACATTGGCTATATATTTTGGGAGGTTTTGTCCTCCTGCAGAATAACTTTGGGGCTAATTAGATGCCTCCCTGTTGGTATTGCATGATGGATAAGTATCTGCATGCTTTTCTTTTTTTCTTTTTTTTTTTTTGCACTGAGGACACTATTAAGTCTGACAAAATCATCTCTGTAGATTGCAGAAACACAGCTTGAGCTTCCATAAAACCTCCACCAAGCTTCACTGCTGCCTACAGACACTCATCATCGTACTCGTGTGCAAAATTTCCCCAAACATTTTAACATGAGAGAAAATGTTTTTGTTCTGATTTAATTGAGATATTTGTTACGTTTTGTAAACTGATTTAACCCTATAATGCTATAATTAATTTTTTAGACGTCCCTACCACGGGGAGGTTCAAACCACACTGTAAGAAACAAAACACATCAATGGTCCAATGATGTCGCTCTGTTAGTGGCTCTGGGTAAAACGGAAATCAAACCAGTTTTTAAACACACACAAGTCAAACTATCTCTGAACTGGCTCTGGCATCAGCCCAGCACCAGCACCTGGTTCAAGTTGGTCATAAAGGATCACCTGAGGCGTAAAGAGCAGCTGTGCTGTGTTTGTGGTTGTTTTATGGCTCGCTTTCAGAGTAGCAGGTGCAAATAATCCGACATGACAAGCTCATGCCACGACCTGTTAGGATTAGCTTAGGTAAAGAAAAGACCCTTTTAAGGTTCAGAAGCAGTTTAAACATTTAAATTAAGCTGTAAAATTATATATCTACCTGCATGCTGTGGGGCTGGCTGTGAGTATGTTTTGGGTTTCTCTGCTTGGATAGCTCCTGTTCTCCATCCAGTCCTTACCCAGCCATTTAAAGGCCACAGTTTTCTCACAGCTCATCATCAGATTGTCAAATCTCCCCAGTAATTTATCTGTTGCTGCTGCCTCAGCGACTCGCCTGTACATCCCCGTCCGAGCCGACAAGCCTGGATCAATCTGCCAAGACTTAAAACTTATTCAGACAGTAAAAAAACCTTTTAAATGTCCTTTTAAATATTCACAGTAGTCTGCAGTTTAGGACCAACCTCTCATTGCAAAACACTTGACATGCACATTTACTTCCTGTGGTAAGAAAAATATTTATTTCTACATATTTATCACCGACTTTTTATTTTAAATGTTTCAAAAAAAAAACAAAAAACAAAGCATGACAATGTTGAGCTTTCTGCTCATAGTTTTCATCATTCATGGTTGAGTGATTCACCGTCATCTCATACACTGAGTACTTTTAATAAAATAAACCACTTTCAAATATGTGGGAAGCTGTTCAAGGCCACTATTTGAACATTTTTTTGAATGGATTAATGAATATAGGCTGAAAGGACACCTCTGCTGGTCCAAGCACTCAGTACGTAGCGATGAGTTATATTATTTGATATTTTGAAATACAAATGTTGCTGCAGTGACAGTTTAACCAAACAATTGGTCCCCCGCATCTTCACTAAAAGATCGCCGACTGTGCAGCAAAGCAGATCTGACAAATGATTTTAAGTTTCACAATTCATCTGCTTTGGGAGCAGTCCACAGCAGGAATGTGACTGGATTATTCAAGATCTTCGGTGTTTTTGTGCTTAGTTTTTACAGGCAGGTCTGCAAAAGGGTTATTAACCTTCACATTTAAAGCTCACAGTTATGTGAACATTTAATGTTAGTAGAAATTTGTTAAAATCTCTAACTCAGAAGGACCTCCAATTGTCTCTGTGACACAAATTCATTTCTTGTTCATTGCTCTTGTTTTTTCTAATTTTTGTATATTTAATACCTGTGAGGGTTGTAATTATAAGGCTATAGTTTTTGTATGTAGAAACTGCTTCCAACCTTTATCCTTAAAACGGGAAAACTGGGATTCTGTGGTAAAGCAGCGATTCTTACACTTGTTTTGGCTTTTAATGTAAACAACATGAAACCAAGATGTTTAATTTCTTGTCTTTTTAAAAAAAAAATCGGAAAAAAAATGTGGAATGGAACAATGAACTTATAATTACATTATAACAGTATTTTGCAGCAGTATGAACTTGTCTGAGCCTGGAGGCATCAACCATCACACGATGGAGAGGTGTGCTGTGGCCACACGAATCAAACACCAACTAGACAGCAACACGTTCAGACGTCTAGGTGTGTTAAAATACCAGCTCACCGTATGTCAGTGCTCCTGGCAAAGGTCATTTGCACTTCCCTGCACGCAGCATTAAATGTGAAAAGTTCATTGAGATTTTACATCAGCTTCAGGATAACGGGTTTTCCGAGGACGTCCCTGCATTTTTCAACAAGTGGAAGCAGACCCGCTCCTCTGCACAGATCTCAAAAGGCACGGCTGTCAGAGAGAAAGCAACAGGACCGGTTGATGGGAACTGGCTTGTAAAAGAAACATTTTTAAAATGGAAATCAAAATGTCTGTTTGTGTGAAAACTCTGCTTGTTCACTGTTGCTTTCCATTTCTCATCAGCGCCATACTGAAGATAAACATCAACCGTGGGGCACAAACTGCATGTGTCCGTCCTCTGGTAACACGACCCCGAGTTCCAGCAGCAGAAGCAGTCAGAGGTACCTGCAAGCGAGCTCTGACAGTTGATTATAATTGGGTTGCCACTGCCATGCTAATGCTTTCACATGCTAATGAAGAGAAAGGGCCGAGGAGAAAGTTAATGCTGGACAGCTGCTGCTTTGCTGAAATAGCACTCAGACTGTGTTATACCTTCTGCATTTCCAAAGGAGAAGCATGAGGATTAAAATAAAATACAGCTGGTGAAATTAATTTAGACGCTCTACAGTCCGTAAAAGTGGATTAATCAAGCGTCAGAGACTCAGGTATCATTTGTGTATTATCACCCAGTAATAATTCACCGCCATGTTGTCAGAGGAAAGACCGAAGGGAATAACTTATATTAGCAAAAATACGTCATAGTTAAACTCAAAAAGTTGTTTTACTTAAATCTGTTTCAACAGAGAAGTAGAGATGCGGTGAAAAAGCTCTGCCACTCTCCCTCAGGGTCATTAGGATAAAAAAAGAAAGGGAAATATTCAAGTTCTAAAGTTCTGATGCTCGGTGTGTGTGAAATCATCAAAATTCAGTCTGGACTTGGAAATCAATATTCATCTTGAGCAATATTTCTGGTCTCTCAGGAACAACAGCATAAATTAGGATATAGAAAATAAAAGAATGTATAAGACTATTTGATTCTGATGTCAAGAATTCTGAAGAATTACAGTTTGAAATTTGTACAATGCAGTAAAGTAAACTATATTCCAACTTTAAGGTTTTACTTGAATGCCCGAGACTATACACCAGTAACTAAGGTCTTCAATAATACATATACTGCCCAAAAAAATCACCTGCTGCCCTCTCCCCACCCTGGAACACATCTCCACATCCTGCATCCTCAGAAAAGCCAAGTTCATCTCAGGAGATCCCTCACACCCACCCATCACCCGTTTCACCTGTTACCCTCTGGAAGGCGTCTCAGGTCAATCAAGTCCCACACCAGCAGACTGACAAACAGCTTCTTCCCCTGG
>JAOWBL010001062.1:0-16088 GCA_028564865.1 Zenarchopterus dispar | reverse complement strand
CATCACTGCATGCTGTGTTTTTCTCCAACTCTAAATATCCCAGCTCTTGCACATTTTGGGGTGTTACATACAGTACACACAATGCTTTCATTCACACACATTACACCACACTATACACAACCACTTCACTACACTCACCATAATCCTCTTTTGTTCACTTTTGCTTTTCTTAGCTTTCACTTTCACATTAAATGTCACCTTACAAAAAAAAAAAAAAAAAGCCAGCCATCGCTGGCTCAGATTCTGAAGAGGAATATTCACCCTCTGATGATGATTGAAAAAAAAAAAAAAAAAGGAAAGTCTCGTGGAAGGGGAAGATGTGGCAGGAAAAGATGCACCAGCAAAAGAGAAGATCGTGGGCTTCAGTGGATTATCAAACAGAGAAGATTCAAGAATCTGGCAGACACGCAGAAAGAATGGAATGAGGTGGGAGTCACAACATCAAAAACCACCACATTCAGATGCATCCGGGAGATGGGCTACAACTGTTGGGTTCCTCGGGTCAAGCCACTTCTGAGGCAAAGGGGTCAAAGGGATTCCCAACCAAGTACTGAAGATTGACATATCGTTTTGAAAATACTATATTCTGATTGATTTGAGGAGATCCTAATTTCTTTCTTTTTTTCTGCAAAAATTGAGAAGTAAATGGTGATTTCTCCACAGTATCCTAATTTTTGGCATTCCTGTTTTCATGGGTTTTATGAGTTGGAATCCCAAATTATGTAAAAATAAACAAATACTTGAAATCATTTAAATTGTGGGCCCTGAATCTATAAATCACTGAAAGTTTAATTTTTTGAATGGAATTATGGAAATAAATAAACTTTTCCATGATATTCTAATTTTTTTGGAAAGGGTCTGTATATACACGTGTGTATACAGACACATAAAAATACAATGTACACACACATATTTGCATGAACATGTGCACATATATATGCAAAGACATACAAACACTAACAATAGTGACAGTGATGATAACTATAGTTTTTAAAGAAAGCTAAAAACAATAAACATTCATAAAAATAAAGTAACAATGGTAGTGTTGGGCCACAGTCATGTGCTGTAACCAAGAAGACCTGACCGTGGTCATGGTTTTAAAGAAATCTAAATAACTCAAATACCCATCAGGCTTTGGTTTATGACATCTTGGTGATAACGAACTGGCTCCTTATTGGACATGGTCCCCAAAACACAGCAGAGGTCCCCGTTGATGTGCAGCAGCCGAGACCTAGCTATAAAGAGCGCTCCCTCCTTCTCTTTTTTTCAGGACCTCTCTTCCTTGGAAGTTCTCCTTCTCAGAAGATCCGTCTCTTAAGGTCTCACTGACTCCAATACAGAGCTCATCTCTCCTGGTCCTGGGAGCTATGGAGGCCACAGCTCCAACTTTAGTGTTATAAGCTACCAGCCAAGGGCCTACTTTCTCCATCATCACATCTGAAGAAGCCATCGAGTTGCTAGGAAATGGCAATTGAAGTCTGTCTGGCACAGCGTTTTGACAGGGCCCTGGAACATTCCAAGCCTCAGATGAGCCAAACGAGGAACCCGTGCACGCCCCGACAACGTGAATGCCTTCAGACCAACCTGGACACGAAGGAAGTCCAGGTGTTGGACTTCCTTTATTTAACTAGTTTTATTTAGCTGTTGCACACATTGTGAGTCGCACCGCACAATTGTGTTTATTTCATTGGTGCTGAAGTGTGTTTGTTTATTTTGGTTTATCAGTTAATACATCCAGGTTGCTGGATGTTGATGCGTACTCCCACAACAGAAAACAAATCTCTTTATCGTTTCCCAGTTGAATAACCAGATCACAGATGTGAAGTTAGCTTCACATTGGGTGTCTCTGTGTGGAAAACATCAGAGCAGCTTAGTTTTCTAGTTGTGAGAAGTTCTTCTGGTGTTTTGGGGTTTTACTGTCTTCTCATCTTTCTCTTTTCATTTCCTACTAACCCGCACACGCGTGCACTCTTATCTCAGCCATAAGGCCTCAGATTTCCTTTGTTCTTATTCGGTGTGACGAAATCTCGTCAATCATACAAGACTATGTCACTACATGACTTCGTCCACCATCTTGAATCACTACACTTTGTCAACATGATTTTTGTCAACATGCCATCTTGTCTGTTTACATCACGTGCCTCCATGGACATCTTGCCACACACACATACATAGACTGATATTTCTGTTTCATGTTAGTTGTTTACTGATGTACCATAGTTTAGATCAGAACTTTATTTCACATCCTGTTGATTGCAACTATTGACACTTGTGTTAATAAATTCTGATTCCATTTTATTGAGAGAAGTTGTTTGTGCTTATTTTACACATATTTGAATCATTTGCTGGTTATAAAGGCCTGTGCTCGAACTCCTTCCTTCACTGTTACTCTATAGCGCCACCCCAGTCACTGGCTGGCACACATAGAATAACAGCTACCAGTATTTTGAGACTGATTGTGCTGTTTAGTTATTAATTCCTGATATTCAGGTGGTGCCCCATTTTGATTTATTAATTTTGATTATTTATTTACATTGTTAATAACTGTCATCAGACAATTATTAATAACTCTTTAATAAGTAAACTAGCACACTCCCTTTTGTGGCACAATAGTAGTTATCACCATTTGTTACTGTCACCAACATTCTTGTCATATTAGACCATCCCAGATACCCCACGGGCACACTGGTACCAGTTGTACCCTACCTACAGGGGAAGACCAGCCCAGGAAGGACCTGTGACCGCAGGGGCCCCACCTCCCCAATGCTGCACCACAACCAACCAGAGGACCCGCAAGACAAGACTGCAATAAGGCTGCCCCACCCTTATGCCCCCCTCCGTGGCAATAGTAATGCCAAGAGCAACCAACCCAGCAAACTTCCACCCCACGCAGCATCAGCACTCTCACTGCACATTAGCCGCCAATCAGACAAAGGGATGAAGAAGGAGAGAGGGAGGAAGGAAAAAAAACACAACCAACCCCAAAAGAGCCAAGACAGAAAAATTTTGTAATTTATTTGTCATGGAATCACTGTGGTTGAATGGTTGGGTGCTGTTGCCTTACAATGGGAATGTTCCCAATTCAACTCCAGGCCAGGTTCTTTTTGTGTTATGGGTTTATGTTTTCTCCCTCCGCTTGTGGGGCTGCGTCAAGAAGGGTATCCAGCACAATACTTATACCGAATCTATGTATGGACCACAATGCTCTGCTGTGCCAACCCCTCCAAACAGAGAATAAGCTGGAAAAAAAGATTTATTTTAATGTGCTGCGTAAATATCTGTTTGGAAGTCAGCTCAGCCAATGCTTGATATTATCACTTTCTCATCAGTCATCATCATGCTATGAAGCTTTGCAAAACAATTAGCTGTTTATATTAACCAAGTGTTGCCTAAATGAAGCTGTCATTTATGATTTTGCTGCCAAACTGACATCACAAATGGGATATTCCACTGCGAACGTTCGTCAGTAGATCCGCCGTTCCTCCAATGTCAATTGGCTGAAGGAACTTTGATTGACATAAGGTCCAGACCGGTGTGTTCCACCTGTTTCCATCATGACATCGCAAGTATGAGGGAAAAAAAATAATGCATTTCACAAAATCTATGGGTAACTTCAAGGATAGCCTGTCCAGTCTATGGCACCCTTGGCAGGGTCCCAGTTCATCACAGGGCCCCACAGAGACAAAAAAGAGAAATTGATGCACACAATCAAGAACATTTCTTAGCAGATTCAAATATTTTTTTCACATATTATTTTATTCAAAAAAGAAACTTTTTTTATACTAAAGAATTCTATAATCAGTATAGGTGGAAAACTCCAACATCTTGTGCAAGCATTTACCTTGCTCTCGAGGCTGTCGCTGTGGAGCCTCAGCTCATTTCTTTCTTTTTCCACCTTTTCCAGTTTCTGTTGCAGCAGTTGGATTTCTTCCTAAGAGGAAGTATAGAAAAGGTAATTAAGATACACATACATGATTATGGATGGAGTAACTATATATAGGACTGAGTTCTTGTTTTTGCAGATTTCATTATTAATTTGCATGTCAGCATACAATAAGGTCTAAATCTATCTGGGCAATTACAGAGTTTTTATTATTTTGTTTGCACACAGAGGATTTGAAATTAAAAAAAGTTAAAAGTCAAGATTTGATGAAAGTGTAGACATTTCATAAGAATATGGCAGTTATGATTTAGGAATGAGCCATTTTAAACCTCTCAATGATCAGGGGGATCAAAAGTTTAAACAGCAAACACATAAAAACTCAAATTTATAAAAGCTAACTGCATAGACCTGTACCTGTTAGACATGAGACATTTTGAGATTAAATATTTTTATCAAAAACATTTAGCCTGAACCTTATAAACCTGAAAAATAATTGAAAAATCTAAAGAAAAGCACAAAAAGGAGATAGAAATATTTGCGTTCTTTTATTAAGTCTAAATTGGTTTTTAAGGACTGCTCTGTCCTACATTAAAATAGAAATTTGCCCAATTCTTTTATACAAGGTCAGGGTTTGAAGAGGTCACATCTTTTGAAAGTATTTTAATTTAATGCATACTCACATGCTTGCCACGTATCTGTTCCTCAGTGAGTTGCACTTGGATCAAAGGTCTGACTGTGGTAAAGAGCTTCCACCATGGCCAGTCTTTGACGCCACAATTTTTCTTAATGTTCTTTTGGATGCAGCGGATGGCAAGATCTTGGATCTGTCCCACATAGACATACAGATAAAACAAAGTAGAGTTACTCTCATTTGTAAAAAATCCTAATGTATTTATTACTGTAATAAAAAGGACATGGACTTGGGTTAGGGTGAGGGAACATGTGGTGACGTGTACAGGCGTCCTCCGTGTGATATCTAACCAGTATTCCACAAGGAAGAGTTTGCCACTTATGTTTACCACTTGTCACATTTGTATGAGCCGTTGCAGAAACATGATCTTTCTTTGAATAAGAAAAAGGTGCATATTCTTGTCTTTTAAAGCCATAAGTCTTTGGCCTGATGTTACAAAGGTTGAACCAAGTCATCCAGCCAAGTCCTGAAGGACCTGAACTTTTTGATACTGAATTGCTGAAAGTATGTGAGACTAGTTAGATGCCAAATAGTGGTGGATGAGTTAATAAAGAAGAGAAACTATATCTCAATAGGTGTTATTATTGGTGTGATTGCTCTAGAGAAACCTCTAAACAGGGTCAACCCCGTACTCAGTCCTTTCAGCTGAGTTTCAGCACTCTAGTGAGAACCACAAGAACCTCTGACCAAACAAACATGCATCCGCCATCCAGTTTCTATAACCGCTGAATCCAATTTCTGGGTCACGGGAGCCAATGCTGGAACCAATCTCAGCTCATTGTAGGCAAGAGGCAGGGGTACACCCTGGACAGGTTCCCAGTCCATTGCAGCCCAGACAAACAATAGAGCTTATTACACAATAGCGATAATACACATTTTTGCTGTTTGCAAAGGGCCAACAGCATAAAAGGAGACAAAGAAGGGAAAAAGCCAAAAGAAGAAAGAGAAGAAGAAACATGAAACAGAAAGGGAAACAGGTGTTTCGCGTGCTTTTATTAGCCTTTTTAAAGTCCACTGCAGTGGCAGTGATTGAGAATTCTTTTTAAAAATTCCCAATTGAACCTCTTCATGGGCATAAGATGTCAACAAGACTTGAAGCTTCTTGGTTGATCATCTATTTTTTTTTCCTATAATCTCCATCATCATCAAATGTACAAGCAGCAAAATGTTTCTGGTCCAAATGGTTCAAATGAGTTTTGTTCACATGAAAGAACTGAATGTACTTTAGTAATGCTCCCTGCCAGGTAGATCCTCTAAGTAGATCAGAGTACCTCTCCTAATACAGGAATGTTTTCCACTACACAAGAGTTCCGGAAGGCCACTTTTGCAGAGCCATTCCTGGTATTAAAAGCAGACACTACTACAATCATCTGGTCCTTAAAATCGACTGGAACTCCTGCAAATTCCCACCTAATATGTGTGAATGCTGTTCATAGCATTCACACAACAGAAACTGGGTCACAATAGTGTAACTGCTGACTCAGACAAGTCCGTAGACTTTGAGCACCTTACAATATTGCACATTAAACACGTATTGTATGAATGACTAAATACATAAAACACAAATTGTAGCAGTAAAACAAAATAGAGAATAAAAAACTAAAATAGAAAAAAAATAAGAGAGTGTGGAGGTAACTAAGTGTAGATATAAGTACAACTGTGCTGAAGGGTGTAAATGTGTAAATATATCAGTATTACAGTGATCAGCAGCTCAGTAACCCGACAGCTTGCAGGCAGAAAGTGTCCCTGAATCAGCTGGAGAGAGTCTTGATGGTCCTGTACCCCCTGCTCAGCAGCAGGAGAATGATGACTGTGTGACTGGGGATGGCTGAAATCACAGAGGACCAAATGGTCCTGCCTCCTGTAATGCCATCCGTAGAGGTTCTGGGTGGCCAGCAGTTTAGTCCTGGTAATGAATCATGCAGATTTAACCATTTCCATGCTGAACCTCCACTACTGTAGAAAGAAGAGCCTCCACATTGCTGCTTTTATAATTACATCTAATTGATGTAACCAACTCAGATCTTCATTAATGTCCAGGAGTCTGAAGTAACAGACTCTTCACTTCTACTCTCTACATGTGGATAGGTGTTTGCCCTTTTGCCTGGAGTCTCCTCTAGTCCATGCTGAGCTCTGCGGTCTTGCTAATACTGAGGAGTAGATTGTTGTTAGGGCTTTCAGTTCTGCTCTGTAGGTAGATTTTTCTCCATCTGAAATACAGCCAATGATGGTGTAATCTTCAGATTTGATGGTGCTGGAGCTGTGTGTGGCCATAGTTGTAGGTGAACATAGTGGACAGCTTGGGGCACTGGTGCTGTGTGTGAATTTGGATGAGGTGACGTTGCCAATCTGTGGTCTGTCCATCACGAAGTACAGGATCCAATTGCGTAGTGCATGGAGGCACTGATTCCCAGATCCTGTAGTTTCATGAAAAGCTTTGATGTAAATATGGTGTTGATATGCAGTATCTGCACATAAGTGTTCTTCTGGTCCAGGTCAGCGAGGCAGTGAAAAGCAACAACTATTGTTACGTCTGTGGAACAATTTGGCATTAGCCGAACTACAATGGGTCAAGTGTGGTAAGGCAGTGAGTATATGATGTGAGTGTTGATAACATGCTCAAAGGACTTGGTGACAATGCAGCTGACAGTCATTCAGCAAGCTCACATTAGGTTTCTTTGAAAGCAGGATGACGGTTGTCTTTTGAAGCATGTGGAAACTACAGACAAGGACAGGAAAAGGCTGAAGATGTCTGCAAAGACCAACGGGTCTAGAAAATGGATCGATGGATGTCTGCAAAGACATCTGCCAGTCTTTGGGCGCATGCTTTGAGAGCATGACCCTGGATGTTGTCCAGTCCTGGAGCTTTCTGTTTCCTTTATAAAATTATTTATACATCTGCCTGAGGGATGTAAAAAAAAGACAGCCGTCTTCTTCTAACAGAAACTCTGGCTTACTGCAGTGAAGGTATTCCTCTCCTTCAAGAGAGAAGTCACTTCCCTCATGCTGTAGCTTCCCCTGAGATGATCTTTAGTCCACTTATACACATGTGACTGGTGTTTGAGTTGCTGTTTTGTCTCTTGGCTGTTTTTATTCTTGTTTTTTGTTTTTTTTTAAAAATTGTATTGCATTTTTCCAATGAGAATTTATGACTTTAGATGATAAACTGATCAATTATTTCATTTGAATCCGTGAATTGAAGAAGGGCCCACGTCCAAAGTAAAGTGCCTGGACTTGTGCCCTTCTTGAATTCACCAATTCATTTATTTTAACATTTCATTTATTTTTCCTCTATTACAGAAGTGGTGCCCCAATTCAACAAGGAAGACAATAAACTTAATCTTCACAATTATTCCAGATACCCTGGAATACTAGAGTGTATTATTTAATTATTTACATTTACAAATGTGCTATGACACTACACAAGACTGTGACCAATTTCAAAATTACAAAAATATAAAAATGACTTAACATCCATACCTTCAGTGCCCACTGAGTTGAAAATGCCAATGTTTTAAAATGTGAACTCTTGCAATATAACACTCCATACCACTTGGTGGAGTAAGCACCATTTTTGCTATTTGCCAACAACCAAAGTAAATAAATGAATAAATAAATTTGAGGAGATTGACATGACAGGAAGAAGCAGAAACAGGAAGGTATAATTTATACACCAACAAAGCTTTATTAAATAACTTCTTCTTTTTTTTTTTTTAACTTTTACAGAGTATATGAATTACCCTCGTAATGTTATGTTGTGGTTAAACATTACATGTGATTTCGGTCACTTTTTTAATAATTTTTTTTTTCTTTTCTTTGGAGTTGATTTTAAATTATGTTATACCTGTAAAGTTAAACATCATATAAACCGGTTTAGATACCCAATATTGTTACACAACAATTTACTTTATATTTAAATAGAGCATGTGAAATCAATATATTTTCTGTAAACTACATCTATGTTTGACTACATTGTAAGAACTATCACATTAGTCTTGTGACTGTTGGGGATTTCTTAAATCACTTAAAGGATTGTCTGCTGTAAATGTTTTCGATGCTTAACTCAATTCAGTTTTATCAGTTAAATTTTTTTCTAATCACATCATGATGTTTGCATTAGCTCACCACTAAGTTATACATTAACAAGTGGTAGTGATGTCTCAGTTAAGTAAGCAAGTACTTCAAAAATACTTCCAATCTGCAGTACAAACGAAAACAATCCTACCATCTGGGTGTCTTACCTTTCTTTTCTTGAAGGAGTGCCTGGCTAGGTATCCTCTGCATGCACCCTGGAGGAGAGAGATGCTCCTCCTAGCCTGGACATCCCGCTGCTCTTCCAGCCTGGACAAGGTCCCTGCTCTAAAGAAAACCTGCAAGACAATGAGAAAGTGCTTTTGTTCTCTCTTTTGTTTCTTTTATTTGATATTGTTTTCTTTTCTTTTGTAAGCAGGAGCACAATTGGCATTATGGCAACAAGGACTATCAACCTAGGTGAAAAGGGGTCTGCTAAACTTAAGAAGGGGAACAAGAAAGTTTGTTTCAGTGACAAGTGAATCACACTTTTCTGCCTCATTGATAAGATCTATGCATGGATCTTGGAGAGGAGAGTCTGATCAACAGTCAAACCTGAATGCAAAAGAGGTAATACAGATTCCAATGCTGAATCAGGTGTTTTCAAGCAGGGAAACATCTAAAAAATGGAAGGCAGCAGCCCCAAAGAACCAGAATGGAGTGTCTTATGTGGGGTATGGTAGCAGTATGTAATACCGGGTCTGTTTCCAAAGGCAAAAGTACCAACAGGTTATTCGCATAATACATCAATTTCAAGCTAGCAGTTACAACTGCAACTAAACACAACTTAGTCCACTGTCATTACACATCACAGTAAATTTCTCTTCTTATGTCTCAGATCTGATTTATACCCTGCCTACATTAGTAACAGCACTGATATTGGTATTTAGAACTGATTCTGAAATACAGCCACATTTTTATATTTATATATATAAAATGTATATATGTATATATATTTATGTATGTATATATATTTATATATACATACACTGCTTGTCCAAAAAAGTCACTAGCTGGATTTAACTAAGAAAATAGGCAAGAAACTCCCATTGGATAATCACTGTATGGATGATCATGTTTCATGTTTATTTAACCCCAACTGAAGCAGTGAGTGGCTTCTCACTTCTTAAACAACCATGTCAGAAGACATATTGTGTGGTCATGGAAAAGATGTTAACCTGTTTCAGAAGGGTCAAATTACTGGTATGCATCAAGTAAAGAAAACATCTAAGGATACATTAAAATCTAGAAAGATAGCGGGGAACAATCATTTTCGAGGAAGAAATGGGGTTGGATAAAAATCTTGAATGATCATGATAGGTGAGCATTTCAATGTTTGGTGAAATCAAATAAAAGAACAACAGTGGAACTCAAGGATATCTTTAAAAGTGAAAGTAAGAGCATTTCCACACACACAATGTGAAGGGAACTGAAGGGATTAGGAGAAAACAGCTGTTTGGTCTACCTGTCAACTCCATCTAGTCTAAAACTCTGCCACCAGCACCATTACCAAAACCCCCTCCTTCAGTCATGTAACACCTCTCCAGTAGTAACTCCTCTGGCTTCCTATCAAATCTCATGTCATGTGTAAGATCCTGTTCCTCAGCGTAAAGGTAATCAACAACCTCGCCTCTCAGTACCTCACCACCCTCCTCCATATCAACACCAGCCATATTCTCAGGTCGTCTTCTACAATCCAGCTCACCAGCCACCTGTTTGCTTGACCACCATGGGATCAAGAGCCATCGGTCACTCAGCACCATCAAATGAAGGCTCTCCCACAACACTTCAAAACAAAACTAATTTAGTCAGACAAGCTCTTTAATATTTAAATGTGTTTGGCATTATTTATTTGTTTTAGTAGTTGTGCTGTTGTGTTTTGTGTTTTCTTGCTTGTACAGAAAACTTAAGTATTTTGAAAGGTGCCTAATGAATAAAATGTATTATTATTATTATTGTTTTTAAAGAAAGTTGTGACTAACTATTATAAGTATCGCTTCACTAGCAGCATGTTTAACAAATCAAATGGGTATCACTTTTTTATTAGTGCAAAGGGGAGGAGAAAGCCCTGAAAACAATAAACATGCAGTAATAGACATGCAGATTATCGGTCCACAATCCACAAATGTAGTAGTAGTAGTAATTAACTACAATCTATTTTTGGAGCTTGTGAAATATAGCAAAGCCTTTATATGAATGATGAATTTTTAAAAAAATGTATGACAGTATGGAGTTCATGTTTTAATTAAATTGTTCAATGAGGCCTTTGTCTGCTTAAACTGTGGGAATATGTCTATGAGAAGATATTGACTGCTACAAGCAGTCACAGGCATTTTCTTTGACAGACGTTAACAATAAATTAATGAATAAATAAATAAACATTCAGTGCAACCGTGCAATTAATTGCAGATAAATATAAAATAGATTAACCTGTAACAATCAATAATTATGGAAGGGATGTCTTACTTCACAAATTCTTTTTGGAAAACATTTAATTGTGGGTATATTAACTGACCTTGCTTAAACCTAGATGGTAGCTGCTTTTCTCCATCTCCAAAGACTCGAGGAGCTCCTGGACTGCCTGGAAATCAGCAAAACAACCAGTTAGTTGACACGCAAAGAACTACAGTTAATTACACACGATTAACTAACTGTTCAAATGTTGTAAAATTGGAATCAGCTAAATCACCATTCAACCTTTGTTGATCATTTTTCCCTTTATTGGTGGAATGCTGTGTAGCAGCATTGTATTTCTTTCTTTATTACTGTATCTTCCACAATTTTTCGCTGATTAACTCGTCCCACATTTTTCAACTGTTTCAGCCATTTAGATATCTAAACAATCAGCTCATTCAGGTTGCCCGTTATGAATTTTGCTCCTTCAAATTCTTAAGCTTTTTAAGTTTCCAAGACCCAACACCCACTGGAATACAATGTGGGAATCTTCAAATCCTTGAAAAACTTCCACCTTTTTCAGACCTTATTACTTCAGCATACTTCCAGCTAGAGAACCATTCAAACTCTAGGCAAGTCACAAGACTTTTAACACTTACCAATGGAGCTTTTTAAAATGTTTGGTAGTTTTGGAAATATTACACTAGAAGTTTTATGGAAAATTAAGTTTTTATAATGTATTTCAAATTGCAGAATATTTAAATCTTTTATATTCTGTTAAAAATTTCTTTATTGTCTACACCTCACACTCAACCCTCATACATTATTTATCAATAAGACATTTCATTGGTTTTCCCATGATGTGACTTTTACTTTCCCTTCAAATCAGCCAGAGCTCAGAGTGCAGATCATCTTCCTATTGTTTAGGATGGGAGAAGATGACAGATAACCTCTTCCGGAAAGATCAAGTTTGGTCTTTCTAACTCGCTCTGAATTCCAACTAATAATCTCCAAGATTGTAAAAATTTCATCACTGCATTCGGGAAAAACGTCTGCTGCTTATGGTGAAAGGATTTTGTTGATATGCATTTCCGTTTTTGCCTGCATCATTCGCCATGAAAACAGAAGTGGATTGTTTTGCCACACATGTATGACAAAGATTCATTCAAAATCAACAGTTTGTCCTTGGGAGAGGAGATTCAAGGATCAGGTCTCTTTCACAAAGGCAAACCTTTCATACACTGCAACATTCACAAGTTCATCCCTATAGTTTTGAAAATATGAAATCATAACCAATTATATTTTTGTCTGATTGATTTCAAACTCGCCACAAACACTGTCCACCATGATCTCATTATTTCCTGTGAGTTTCATTCAGATTGGTAAAAAGGTGTAGATTCAAGGACACCTTTATTTTTGGATAATAAACACTTTTTTTTAATCTGAGAGGACTGAGTGATTTAAATGTACAATGAAGGAGAGGCTGATTTGAAATTAATAACTAACAAAAGGGTTAAGCATTCTTCAACACAGCCCAGGTTTTACCAAATGTAATCATGATTCAGGAAGGGGAAACAAGACTCTGTAACAACTACGGACACTTGTTCTCTCTTTAAAATTTTTAAAAACATTTTAGACACTAGTAACAAGGCAGGCGGCAGAATAGAGCACTGGTTAGCACAGTCATTTCATAGAAAGAAGTGTTTGGGTCACAACCTACTGGTTGTTTGATTCTGATGTTTCAGGCATCAGTAAAATAGGAGGTTCAAACTCAGACCTAAACTCAGGCCCAGGTTTGCCACAAACCACTGTGGCAGCACCATGTCCCACACACGTCTATATAGTAGAAATAACAGTCACAGAAAGTCTTTATTCAGGCATCTCCACAGATGTTGAAGAGAATTAAGTTTCCATAAAAGCTGTCATTCTTCACCTTCTTACAATAGCACTCAAACCCACTGTCCCAAACACTCACCCTCTTTTCATCTGTGACAATGTAGTGGCGGCCATGCTTCTTGCTCAGTTGTGGTGCAAGGACATCAAAGCGTCTGCGAAACTCTGAGAACACCATGTAATCTGGGCATCCTGGAGTACAACAGAAAAAAAAGTATAGAAACGCAAAAATTAGACTAAAAATTAACATCATTGCCAGCTGGAGAGATGTTGTCATCTAATGGCCAACTATGACTTTTATGCAGAAAAAGGGAAAAATACAATAAATGGAAATCTAAGAGGTTTTCAAGAGTTTAGTGTAAAGCATCAACAATAAGAATTCCTGTTGTAAGACAGCTTTAGACCAGGGGAAAAAATGTTAAGAATTTAAATGTATGTCTTTGAATGACAACATTTGAGCAGAAATGACATGTAGGCTACAGAGTTGGTAACAAGTGATTAAAATAGATACTCGGTCGCTGGAGGTTGAGGTTACTTCTATATCGATGGCCGAAATAGGAAACCTATCTGAAAAATGCACTCTTCTGAGAAAATAAAAACAAACAATGATCTTTTTTAATGGAAATAATGATGCACTGTAAATGGATGAGATTACTATTTTATGTGTTAACAATGCCAACTAGGTATTGAGTTGCAAAGTTGAGATTATAAGATTTCCCCCCATTTTGGATGATTTTGCAAATTGGAGCTTTTGAATTTTGGCCGATGATATATATTAATATATAGGATATTAGAGTTTAATGATCACTATATGAAAGTGTGTTTCATGAACAACTTCTCTCCTTCATTCAACTAGACTGCATCTTTTTCCTAAAGTGATTTCAACAGTACATGTGATCCTGAGGTTCTCAGAATGGCTTCTTTACCTTGCCTGTACATCCGAAGAGCATCCAGCAGCTTTGATCCTCGAAGCTGAGCCCTTAGGAGACCCAAATCCAAAGTCATTAGGCCTAGATCAGGGCTCTCCCCATGAGTTACACGGAGATCATTTCCACCTACTGTCTCGGCTTTAGGTAGTAAACAGTGGACAAAGTGAACCTTGGAACGTCGCACCATGTCAATCAAAGCATCCTACAAACAGAACACAGGATATCAACACAGCTTGTTTTTGAAAAACAGCAAATGCAATTCAATTCAATTCAAAAATACTTCCTCTGTAGGTAAATCAATTCAACAAATCTACACAACTTCTGGCCACATGACATAATGATCTGTTGTGGTAGTCTGACAGCAGTCTGCATGCGACTAACAGTTACTTTTTTTAAAAGCCTCTACATCATTTTCCAGTTAGATCTGTGTTCAGATTTAAGTCAAGTGGACTTAATTAGTTACTCCACAAAGTTGTATTTCTTGATTTTAAAAAATCTCTGTAAATCTGTGTTTAATTATGTTCATACAATAGCTCAAAGAAAATAAATCCCCTTTTTGACATCAATCAGTCACTTATGCTGCTAAACAAACACAAAACTAATTCATTCAATAAGTTAACAACACAGCAGGAGGGGGCGAAATTGGCTATTCAGACACACCTTGAAATACCTGTACTGCTAGCCAACATTTAGACTAATCATTTATGAGTGAGTAGTTCTCCCTGAACTGTTTGGCAGCTCTCCTTGGATCTTGATGACTGTTGTCACACAGGAAACTCTCTCACCCACTGCTACTGAAGCAATGACAATTCCTTATGTTATTACTTTCTTTGTCCAAGTGATTTCCATTCATTAATAATCTACAATTCGCTTTTGTATGCCTATGTGAACCATTTCAATTATTTTATGGTATTTTATGGAGAACTGTATTTGCATCACCATAATTTGAGAAATGTCTTCATCAGCATGAGCAGCTCCTATTTTCTTGAGTTTGTTGTTATTCTACTTTCTTGTCATTCTTCAAGCTCAGCTGTAATTCAGACTCAACACATCTGGAAGGATTACTGGTAGTCATGCTAGGTTAAAAGGTCATAACTCACATGGAGATATTTAGACCTGACTTCTATATTAGTGAGTTCCACTCTCTGTCTTAAAAGGGGTTTTAGTGTTTGTCCAATATTCCTGTAACTCTTCCCAAATGACTGGTGAAAAATTGAAAATCAGTAGCAACTTATGAAAGAACAAATAGGCTGAATAATTTGCAGACTGCTGTAACTATATCATGTATGTGCAGTGTGTTTTGCTACTTTTATTTTCACCAACAAAATAAAAGAAGAGATGAGCAAAACTGATTAGAGTGAAGCACTACACAAATGCTCAGTTTACAATAGTTGACAAAACAAAAAACAATGGTAATGAAACACAAATTTGTGCGAGTGTTTCCCTCACTCACCACTTGCAGTTTGACCTGGATACACAAACTCCTCTTCTTGACAGCAACCATGCCTGTGGTGAAGGTTTTTCTTATGCTGGTGGCTCGTCGCAGGGCAAGCTTGGAGCTGACCTCTAGTCCAGCAATAGAACCTGACAACACAGTTGCTGCACTGGAACGTCCCATAAATAGCTCACTGATGTTCTTTCTGTGAAGACAAAGGGTTGTTATGCCTTTTGCATATTTAACAACAAAGGATTTTAAAGAAATGTTTCTTTGTTTTGCATGTTTAAGGAAAAAAGTATTGTATGTACAGACTAATAGTTAACTATATGAGTAAGACGGTACAAATACAATGTAAGCATATTCTAGAATGCATCAGGATTGAGAGAACCCTTGACACGCTTAAATGAAAAAAATGTAATATCAATATATGATTAAGTGATCTAATATTCATGTGTATATATATATATACATATATATATGTATATATATATATATATATAAATATATATATATATATAAACATATAAACATATATATAAAAACATATACATATAAACATATATAAACACATATACATATGTATATATATAAATATATATACACACACACACACATACATACATGCATATATACACACACAAATATATATGTATATATATATATATATATATATACACACAGAGACACATATATATAAATATATATATATATATATAAATATAAATATATATACAAATATATATATCAAAATATATATATAGATATACATATATACAGATATGTATGTGT
>JAOWBL010001061.1:0-16090 GCA_028564865.1 Zenarchopterus dispar | reverse complement strand
GCCGTCCATGTAGTCTCCTCCAGCTCCAAAGGGATCTTCATCCTCAGACATTTCATCCAGAGTTGGCAAATAGTTTTGAGGATGAACATCGATCTTAGCAGTGTTTCCTTTTTCTTGTGCATTTTACATGGGTCTCTTCTTCTGAGTCTGAGTGAGAATCACTTTCCTCCATGAAGAAGACAACCCTGTGCTCCGTTGGCTCGTAACAGGTTCCACATATAAAATATTGTATTCATGTTTGGGTTTCTTCTCACTTTTAACGGGCTTTGTGTTTTCCTTAAAGGCCATTCTTTTTTTCTCGCTACAGTGTTTTCTCTGAACTTCCTCTTTCTGTTCTGCACTGGGATGTGACTGAAAACAGTTGAATATATACTGAACAACATACACATGGAGGGGTCTACTTTTTCAAAATAAAACCAATTCTTAACAAGAAGATGGGAAAAATGTGCTTTCATTTTGTATAATTTATGCAGTTTGTTTGAAAAAGTACTGTTGAACAGAAGTGGAAATGAAGCTAATGTATACTGCAAATGTTTTTTTTTTTTAAATTAAAAGTTGGCTCAATATATATATATAAAATATGACCCAATGTCATCTACTTCATTTTATAGTTACCTTGCCACAGAGGATCCTTTCCAGACCATAGCTTTTAGCTACCAGGTTGGTCACTGCAGTATGAGGCATTATCAGGGAGCTTGCAAGCGTCATCTGGACCACATTGGTGGAGGAGACGTTACCAGATCCATATTTTACACAAGTGCATTCACTGTTTCTAAATTATGAAATGAATACTTTGCTTTAAACTTGTATAAAGTAATTTTTTGCATACAGCCTCTTAATTGTCCATAACCTCCTGCAGATTACAAGCAATGGGAAGTTACATCACAAGCTCTTCAAACAGTGAACCGTTTCAACTTTAAATTCTTAAATATACTGTGCATTTCTGCTACCATAAACTATATTAAATTATGGAGTACATTTATGGATATTTATTGGATTAAGACTTGTGTCATTGTTATGACCACAACCTTTGGCCATACAAAACCGGGCAGCTGAGTATGGGATTTGTTTTTATTTTTCCTCATTTTCCTATCATACGAGATCTGATCGTGAACTTATAGAAACCACGATGGGCTCAGCTCGATGTATAATTTATGCTTGCGTTGAAGTGGCAAAAGGTGAAAAGTCCCCAACCTTTGATGGATGCAGGACTCTGACATTTCAGTTCAGCAGTGTTTGACATCACTCCACTCAACGCTCAGGATAGTTACATCATCTGTGTGTGTCACTCGTGGTCTTCAGTTAGGGAGGGGGTTTTCTACCGGGCTTCTTGTCCTGCCTGTTTGGTAAATTTGCACTTTTATTCCCCGGATTTGAACTCGAGCAACTATTTATGACTCTCAGTCTACACGTGCAACTGAGTTATAACACTATCAAGCAAATGTTACAAATGAAGAAAAAAAAAAAAAGCACAGCCCACTTTCTAAATGCAAACTTTTCATAATTAAAGTCCTGGAATTCGAAATTAAAGCACTGGAGCTCTGCCTGGTGTTTTTAAGTATAACTACATCAACTTATTCAACTGGCCAATTCATATGTATTGCAAGTGGATGTAGCTGTTAGTATAAAAGCGCTTTAAATAATCACCAAGGCAAGATAAGTGCTACTCAGATGGCAGGCCATTTGAAGCGACTGCAGAACATAAAGAAGCAAGACAGAGAGGAGATGAATGGCACTGTGTCAAAGACGAGAGCATAAATGTGCTGCACAGACACTTCGACATGGTCCCCTCTGGTGTAGGAATTTTATGCATAACTCTTGCCAAGTGCAGCAAGCTGTTGGCCCTTACTTGGAGATGGCCAGCACAGACAACCTAAATGCCAAAACAAAGTTAAATCCTCTCCCATTTCGGTTACCTCCCGTAACGCAGGCCAAGCGATTACTTTAATTTTGTGCTCGTCTCATAAAATGTCTGGTATCAGTGAACTATGAGTGTTGTGAGACTCTGTATTCTGGATCTAATGATGGCGATATGCGCATGTGCCTATGCGGAGCATGTCATGCAGGTTTTAATTCCCATCCACTCCAGTCACCATTTCCAAACCTTAATTAACAAATCTACGTTATCCACCGTCTTAAACAAAGACTTAAACTGTTCTTTTCACATCAGTTACTTAGCAACTAAATGCCATAGCATGCAAAAAAAAAATCTAAACCTTCAACAGTGAGAAGAAAAACAGAAGGACATTACAGATTGTTCCAACAAATCTATCTCCTTTGAGTTGACGTTTCAGGTGGGAGTGCTGACCTCAAGGTTTTCCTCCCACGAACAGCCGTCAGGGCCGTTAGCACGTCTCTCCACGGCCAGAAAAGTCATTAAACCCACCTGAGCTCAGAGTTGCAGGACGAGGGCAGCAGATGGGTTGTCAGATCTCAGCTTTGGCATCTTTGAATGTTATTCATTAGTATGTGTGTCCTGTCACTAACATCCTTTCACTTAGACTGAAGAAAAGTTTTCCTGTGCAGGGTGGGTGGGGGGCTTCAAATCTCTCGCCATGGCAACCCAAAAACAGGTCTTGAAGCAATATGATTAGATTGTTAGCAGTTGAACAAAAGCCCTTGGTATCAATAGGGGAAAAGGCTGGTTTTCCTAATAAACTTAACAATTTACCACCTTAGATCTATACAAAAATTACTCTATTTCACAGAATGAGACATTTGACAGCATACCCTCCCTCTGAAGCCAATTAAAAGGCTCTATATTTGATTGAGTCACCCAAGATTCAAAGTAAAATGCATGAAAATAATTCATCACCTCAGGCTTTCTTTACAAAAGCACTTCTTATATTTAGTTTGATTGACTGCCACAACACTTAAATGCTTCATAGTCAACAGTCCATTAATGTTCATGACAACAAAAATGTTCTAAAATATAAAACACAAGCTTCATTCATTTGCTTGTTGCTCAAATCCTCTTTTCCAAATCTTTTCCACAGTGGTTGTTTTACATAAAGTGGATATCAAGGATTTATGACAAATGGCTTCAGTTCCAACTGTTTGTTTTGTGATTTGAAAGGGAAAATGGGAAGAAGGAAAACAAAGCTTGGAGCAAGTAGAGATAAATGCTTTTATAGCGAATGCCTTGTCAAGGGTCAGAAAGAATATAAATAATCCGTCTCTGCAGCTCAGTTGAAAGGAGATACGGGATGGAGAGGTGCAGCATCCATTTACTACCCACTCCACTGGTGACGTCTATTACTGAACCCTGTCACGGACGGCAGTCGTGACAAATAACATAGGAACAGTCAAGGTAATGGCACAGAGAAAACCGAACGAGCAACAGGAGCTTACGAGTCTCAGAACACACATTCTTGGCTGAAATTACAGCTGAGTTCACAGCAGTGGGGTGTACTCCAGTCTTGTGACTGTTGCAGAGATGACTTACGTAGAAGTGCTGCCATTACTTCACAACGACAGGTCATTACATTCAGAACAAACGTAGGACTTTTAGTCAGGGGGAGAGAGATTTTGTTTTCTTTGATTGCATAATGTCTTCCACATTATTTTGAGACCTAGTTTGACATCAACAAAAAATAAGGCTCCAGTCAGCTCATCTTTCTCTCCAGAAGTGGGTGGAGGTGGGCGGACCCTTCCCTCTTTTCACTCCTGGCATCTGAGATGAGATTGGATGGACAGGTTTGGTCTGGCTGAATGGAAGCTATCATTAGGTAGCGTCACAGGTTTGCATGAGATGAGATGAGATAAGCTAACATGGCTTTTGGAAACTGAGGTAAGGTGGGGGTGCTCCAATCATCTGTTAGGTTTGTTCATGCTTGGATTAACCAGGTGGAGGCAGCTCCTCACCAAGAATAGTGTTTCAAATTTATTGCAAACATTGAAAGGAAACATCTCATGACTTTTTTTTTAATTTATAATATTTTTCTAAGGCTTACATTATATGTCTTTAACATGCTTGCTATAATATGATTTAGATGAAAAGCTTTTCTTTAAATTCATATTTGTACAGCAGCCAATTTGATCACAGCGTGATGAGGAGCTGGATGGAGATGAAGATGAGGAACCAGGATAATTGTACTTTGATCATGGTCTGTGATGTCAGAGTGTCCCGCAAATCTGAATGGCTCATTAAAAGAGGAGTTTTTAGTGTTGTTGTGTGTGTTTTTTTAAATTTATAGTAACTTTAGACACTCAAACAAATGCTGTCATGTGCTGCAAGTATTCTGCTCCGGCTGCTGCTGGTCTCCCCTCCCCTTCTGTGTTCCCGGTGACTCCTCCCCTCCCCTTCTGTGTTCCCGGTGACTCCTCCCCTCCCCTTCCGTGTTCCTGGTGACTCCTCCCACCTGGGCGTGGCCACTGCAGCCCTCACACCTGATGGTAATCAGCAGACCTGGATAAGAGGAGCAGCTCTACAGCAGCTCCTCACCAGTTTGTCAAACTACACTCCCTGTCAGTTTTAGCACTTGGCTTATTCTTTCATGTTGGATTACTATTTACCTGTTTCTCTGCCTGTGTCCAGATCCTGCCTGGCTCGCTGCTTATAATTCTGCCTGTCTGCCTACCTGCCCACTTGTCTCTCTGCTACTCTGCCTGCCTGACTATCGACCATCAACCCAATGTTGACCTTTACAAAGACTCTTCTGTTCAATAAATACTGTAAACGCTCCCCTGTGGTCTTCTGCTCTTGGGTCCTATTCTAGAACTGTGACATCTGCACAACCACTGATAAAGGGATGTTATTTTTCTTTTTTTAATGATATGCCCCTTTTGAAAGTTGCTTTGTTGAGTTGGGATTTTATTCTGTAACAGTAAGTTTAGATATACAGAAAAGCTTGGAGTCACTTAGCAAATGTCACTTATGGTTTTCTTTTTTTTTTTTAATTTGATGTTGACATTTATAATAAAACACTACCCATAAACGGCAACTACAGCTAATCAATCCTCTAGTAATGTTACATTATTAAGGAAAGACCACCTTCAAGCCTTCCACGGATATCCACTACAGCAGTAAAAACCACAGCTAGCATTAATATTCACAAAACATTTTGCTCTGCGCTCCAACCGTGTAAATATTTTAAAAGCATGACGGTTTTCTTCACTGCCCGAGGAGAAACGAATGTGTTTCTGTTTCTACACAGGTCCAGATCCCCATCTCTGAAGGGTGAAACAAAAGAATATATTCTCAAAGTCCTCTGCTCCGAAACGGCAGATTAAAGCCGTGGTTGGGTGTGTTGCTATAGCGATGACTCCTGAGCATTCTTCCTCATCGCTCTCAGTGAAACGTTAGCGTGAACTTCCCGAGGGTGTCTCACCTCCTGTGGTTTTTGATTTTTATCAATGTGTATTCGCTGGGGAAGGAGTCTTTCCATTCTTTTGTTTCTACTTTATTATTCCCCAACTCAATTTTTTTCTGTTTTTGAAGTGCTCAGTATTTATTTATGGTCCAGGCAAATAGTATTTCAAACCTGGATAAACCAGAAAAACACCCTATTAGCATCAATAGGATTATATATGGTAGTCGTGAGCATCCTGTACACGAGTCAGGCTTCGACAGGGAAATGTAGTGGAGAAACAAGATGTGCAAGGCTGAGATTAAAGAGTTATCGATTTTTTTTTTTTTTTTAAAAGAGCAGGTTCTTCCACAACTTCAGTGAAGACTCGGGTACAGACTCCTCATGGCAAAGCCATTTCTTTTCCTCCTGAGGTGGAGGTGAAAAGCAGAAGAAATCGGGTTTTCCAGTTCTAAATAATTCTGCGAGGGAAACAAAACGACACATCCAACAGAGGATTTCTTTCACTTGCAGCCTCCAGGAAGTCATTATGAATAATTGAGAAACAACTTCTGATTTACTTATGGCTGATTTCCTGTTGGCAAGGAGTCATGCAACTTTCCTCGATCTTAAGTACTTTCAAGAAAGAAGAAGCAGGAAGTCCCTTTTTAATAAAAGTAAAACATAAAAAGCATTTTATTTAAACTTAAACTTAGGCAAAATTCTAATAAGGAGCTTGAAGAGCAAATAATCCAGACCTGCTCATCTCTTATTTGTGGAAATTTTCTTTGGGAGGTTACTATTTCTCAATCAGGACAAAGATGTTAAAATGATACAGGATTTTTATCTACTTTTTTTAAACTGCATACTACACGAGTGTCTCTACCTTTTTAAAAAAAATTCAACTGAAACCTTTCCTTTTTGATGAACTTGTAATTGGCCCTGGCTGGGGTGCCTTGAACCATGCCTGTGGTTATGCTGCTGTAGGTCCAGGCTGCCCGGGGACCTCCTTAATTTGTTGTTGTTGTTGCGTTGAATGAATTTGTGATGTGGAGTTCGGTGCACAGATGGGCTTGCGTACTCCACGTATAACATTTTCAAATTAAATTTAAGCAAGAAAAATAAAGAACCAGTGAACGTGCCTTCAGGGTAGAAGTTAACTCATTTTGAAGCTTTCATGTGGAGACACAACAACCAAACTGGCCAAATAGACCAAAATGTATGACAGTTATACAGTGTCATGTATGTTTTTACAAATTATGAATGAGCACCAACACTGGGATGCCCTTTACTTCGTACATGTATGTAATAATTTATTTATAGATTAAAGACCAACAGTGGTAAAAGCTCAAAAAGCATGAAAATAGACTCTTATTCCACCAAACTGCTTTACATTTCTGCACGTATCCCTTATTCATCGTTTTATTTTACAGCTATTACCACTGTAGTGCAGCACTTCAGTCTTTGTTCAATGACTTCTGGAAATCAATTTCATTTTTTCAAAGGACTCGCCAGTGACATGTTAGGGGGGCCATTTGTTGTCAGTTTCACAAAGTCAAAGGCCTGAGATAAGCACTGCAGCGAGGTGTCCCAAAGAAACACCTCGTTAGTCTAAGCCTGGAAATGGGAACTCGGAGCTTAGGTAAAGCCAAGAGTAATTGGCAGCGCTGCAGCAGACGGCAGAGAGTATATATAAGACACCGCAGAGATAACTCGGTTTCAAACAAGTTTTAGCTTTTGAACAGCTCATATTTTCACCAGGTTTTTTTTTGTTTCTTTGTTTTTGTGTGTGTGTGTGTTAATCTGATCTTGTGGTCAATTTGCTGGAGCATCCGCTCCTAGGGAGATTGACAGATGTCTTAAATTTGTGACTAATCTTTCTCGTTGCGACATTAAACTCTAAAATTGTTTGCAAATGCTTATATCACCCTCTCCAGATTGCTTTTCTAAGAGCCCTGCTTATGTCTTTCCCATTTGGCATTGTGATATCAAAAAACTTTTTTTTTTTTTTTTGGATTTTGGATTAAATAAAACATTTATCATACCATTATGTTAACCACAGTACCGTAAATGCAGGTGCAACTCCTGCTCTGAAACTGGATGTAATTTTTAAAAAAAAGTTCTGGGTTCTGTTATCATTTGGTTGAAGGTGTAAACAGCAGGGAGCAGCTGGATCAGTGGCGATATCGGCTGGTTGTCCACAGGACCCAGGCTGAAGACATGAGCCGAGACTGTAGAGTTTATCTTAGCACCCTTAAAATGATGTCATGGTCCACCGGGAACCCGGTTCTGATCCGATGGGAGGTTACAGGAGTGTAATTACGAGAACAGAGGGATTTAATTTCTAGCCATTGATCTCTCTATTCTCCTAGTCTGAGGAGGTGGAGGAACATTTTGCTGGAGTTGTCACTGACTGCGAGGTGGGGGTACTCCACGGACGGGTCCGTCACAGGCCGCGATTAAGTATTCATAGATTCTGAAGTGAGCAGCAGGTAGTAATCTCGGCGCTTTGTACAACCTGAATTCTGCTGCCACACCGTACCATATCTGCATCCGTGATACAACCGTAGCCTCTCTGGCATTTAAAACGCCTTTGAATCGAGGCTCTTTAATCCTCCACAGGCACAGACTACATTTTATTCCCGTCTGGAGCGAAGCTGCTGAGCACTGGTCCAGTTTTGTGGATTGACATTATAGACTCACTCTAAGTTTTCTATTCTTGAAATAATTTCATCATCCGGCCCGAAGTGAAGTTTAATCAAGAGTGCCCTGATGAAAAGTGCCCATTGTGCTCTTTTATGTGCCGTTTTTGGTTTGTATTTGGAGATAAATCGCTGTAATATTGCATCTCGCAGAGAACATTGGGGATCTAGTTTGGAATATGTTTTTATTTTCCTGCGTTCACTTTTTTTGGGTGAGCTTGCTCTTTGTCATTGTTAGGCACCTGCAGGTTTCTTTTATCTTGTAAATCTTAAATCGAGACCCTTTAATAAGAAATAGAACATACTGCACGCAATGATTAATCTCACAGATGTGCACAACTCCTCATGCAGTTAAAGAAGGATAAGGAGCTAAAAAAAAAAACCTTTTTTCTCGTTGTCTTACCATTCGTAGCAGCCTAAGGGACTAGGTCCTTGTTAAACTGATTCATCCAAGATTTAAAGAAAATCACGGTCCCAAAAGGAAGTCCGTCCATCCATTATCTAAACCTGCCTCTTCTTGTTCTGGGTCATAGCAAGGGCGAGTCCGTCTGGGGTTACAGGTTGTGGGGACCCAAATGTAGGAGCTCGAGAGGGGTCAAGACTTTTCTTTTAATAATAAGCACTGCACAGGCAGGAATTTGAGAATAAAAAGCAGAGCAGCAGGGAGGAAGACACACTCAAAGGTGCAAATAACCAGCAAGGACTGAGTACAGGAAGTAAGACAGAAGGCAAACTAAATACAGTTTCAAAATAAAACAGGAAGTAGAGTCAAAATCCTGACTTCTCCTTGGATCCCAACTTTACGTCAGACAAACATATTTACAGCCTGGTTTACAAACAGTTTTGTCTTTTACAGCTAGATTTCACAACCGTGTGTATATCTTGTGCTGTTAACGTGTTAGCTGTGACTCGCTCTGAGTTGGTCTTGAAGACTCGTGGGGCGAAGGACACCGAACGGGGAATAGCTTGCAGTTTTCAGCAGCAGGCAAAGCTCAACAAAAGCGGTTCCTCAGCTGCTCCTTCTCACATCAGCGGGCTCAGTCGGGTCTCCTGGTCAAGCTACCTCCACCCTGGACCATCAGCACCCTATCGTCAAAAACCAGAATAGTGCCCCAACTTCCACAGATGACAGATTTTTTTCATATTAGTCCCAGACACTTATTTAATTATTTATAACTGGGATGTAAAAATAATTCAAACTAATAAAACAAAATCATCTGGAAAAAAAGATCACCGACTCCTCCTTTTTACAGTCGGGATGACATTCGGAGGCCTGGAGGCTTCTCCCCGTTTCCTCCAGACAAGAAGACGACCGGTACAATTTCACTCCTTTTTTTTTTTGGAAACTTCTGGAAACTCCTCACTCCAAAGAAAAGTAGGGAGATAACACGGCTCATAAGGAGAAGCATAAACAGCCACGTAGTGAGACAAACTAAATAAAAACACTCCACCTCTTTTGAAATGAATCCATTCGAGTTTGTGAGCAAGCAATGTTTTTGTTTCAGTCCTATAGGAAGCTGGGTAAATTTTACATCCATGTCCCGGGGTGTATTGGTCCATATGTCATCAGGACTGATGGAGTCATTACTGACATGTGTGCATGTTTCTCTGAGCTCGTGTCCGAGCACCGGTCCTGCACACCCTCATGTGTGCGAGCGTGTCCCAGAAGGAGAACCAAACCACACATCTTCACAGTGATGGATGAAGGCTCTAACGCTCAGACGCCTCCTACTTTGTGGTATTTAGGACTCACCTGGATAAAATCATTGATGGTTTCTAAACACATAATCGCCCCAGGAGTTTAATCGACCCGGGCTCGTTGGTTTATAAACGAGTACATGTGGTGCACAACGCTTTTTGAAGTTTTTCAGGACTGTTCAGGAAGTCGGTTCTGGTAGAGCTACAGCTGAAATCCATTTTCTTGGACTCGCTCTATAACTCATGTTGGCGCTGTCAGGGGAGGTAATGGTTTCCTTCAAGAGACCAGTGAACAAGACAAACGACAGCACGCATCTGTGACAGTTTTCACTTCAGATTTACTTTTCATTTAGCAAGAAAAATAAAATAAGACCTGATGTGGAAACTTCTATTCTTAAAATAAAAACCATCAATGTCACAATATAATATAATTAATTGAACAATATATTAATATCTGAGCTTTAAGCTGTTGATTTGTGTGATTTTTAGTCCAGCTAACGTCTCACTCTGTCCATTGTTTATATTTTAGCTACTAAACTAAGCAGCTCTTAACTTCAAGCTTTAAAAAAAAAATTTAAAATATGTCTATCATGAATTATGTTTAACACAAAACCTTTGACTCAAGTTAATATTTTACATAACGCATAAAAGTGACACAAAAAAATTAAAGTACCCTTAATTCAACATTTTGTTGCACAAATTTTATAGCAACTGACTTCTGATGCTCCCAATGACTTCTTTGTCTATAAAAAAGGTGTTTTGGTCCTCTCTTCTTGTGTAAAACTACTTTACTTCACTGCCTCAGGTTGAAAGGCTGAATTCTCCACACTGCAGTTTTCACATCTTTTCATAATGTTCAATAGTCGTAAAACTTCAGTGATTCAAGGCCTCCAGTGCCAGAAGGAGCAAAGCAGCAACAAAATAACCGAACTCTGTCCATGTTTCACAGCAGGAGTGGCAATCTTTTCTCTGAAAGCTTAATTTGACATTTTTCTTTTCGTAGATTAGACTATTGATTACAGGTCTTTGTAAGTTTAGGTTTACTTGTTGTTCAGCTCTTGTTTTATTTTCTAATTGTGGTCCCTAGTATCTGATTTCCTTTGTTGGTATGTGTGTTGTATGTACCTGTAAAAGAAATAAAGCTACAATCTAACTGGAAGTCAGTCTGGTCATGCGATTGACGTTTATGACAGACTGGATAAAGAGGAATTGAAAAACACTGTGATGTCACTCGATGGTTTCTGAAAAGTGATTTTGAAGCCCCATTTTACAGAGGTGTGGGACACCAAGTCGGCTGGTGTCTACTCCACCCTGTCGGCAAATGGACAGAAGAAACAAGTTTGAAAGTCAGATGGAGAACACCCACCTTCACACAGTTACCACAGTCCAGCTATTTTAGCGTAGCTTATACTAACTAATGTTATCTTTTGTTGATTCTGACTGAATTGGTCTTCATTTTAGATGACTGGAATGACACCTGAAACGTGGAGTGCCAAAACCTGGTTTAGGACTGCCAGACCACCGGCAAGGCTCAGCCAGAGTTAACCCAGTCATGCATCACTAGCCTAACCTGATTAGGAGGCTTGGGCAGAGGAAGTAGTTCTTTACTGATAGCTTGGCTGATCTGACCTGCTTTAGCTGTTGTGGCACATTGCATAATGGGATACAGTATGCAAGGCAGACTCCATCTTGGACTCCATGGTGGAAGTATCAAACCATGTGATTAAGTTTTGCATACCGCTGTTTGTGCAGTTGCTGATGTCCTGCATACTGCATTTGGGAAGATCGGTATATATACTGCTAGTTTAATACGAGGTTTCAAAACCAGCCTTTGTCTTGGTTCACCTTCTGTCCTTGCTCGTCTATCGCCTGTTCCTTGCTCTCCTCTCCTCTGTATTTTCGATTTTTTTTTTTTGACCATCTTGCTGTGTGCAGCACTTTTTGTTAATAAAAGGGATTTATTTACCACTCTTGCCTTCCAGTCTCCTTCAATTTAGGTCCTCCTACACCTGCACGCCTAACACAAGTTAGTAACGGTGCCTTAACGCGTGTGACAGCGATCCAACTCCATGCCTAAGAGCCTCTGAGTTTCTTTTAATATTTTCTAACAACCTGCTCTAAATTTGACCACATTTACACTGTGGGGCTTTTGCGCACATACACACCTTTTTTATATACTTTTTATCTCACTGTGATAACAATTACGGATAATGAAACACATGAAATGATGCTCGAGCCTTGTGTGGGTCTGTTTTTGTTTTCCCTTGAAGGCAGAGCAGTTTTTCAAGACTAAGTACAGACTGTTTCATATGCTCTCTATTTCTAAATTAATTAAGGGAACACTTTTACGGGAATGTCTTTGTCTAAAACAGATTATTCCTACATTTGTAACCTCTCTACTCAAATTTTGAGGCAATGTACACCTGTATAACTATTACTGCTTACTTGTCTCATTTGAAAAGACTTGGTCATTTACCTCTCGCGAGTCTAAGGGGTAATGATCCTAATCAGACCAGCGATTACACCTCACATTGATAAGGAATTAGATTAAATGAGCAGGGAGCTTTTGGCACTTTTAAACACTCATTCAGCTTCAGAAGGAGAGACATTTTTCCAGCTCAATCATCTTTGGAGGCAGATTGATGATGACACATTTCACAGCATCTGTTACTTGGTTTCCTAACTGCAGTCATGCCAGGGACACTGAAAACCAGTCATTGTGTCTTTTTTTAAAATGAGATATCTCAGACATGGTACGAATGTTGGGCAGTGCATTAAAAGGTCCAAAAGAACCACTAACTCTGATTTACTTGTTGATGAGTGTTATTTCTTACATGTTTAAGGATCATTTTCCTGACTAAGAGCCTGTTGAATATCAAATAGGCATTAAAAGGATCTCAAAAAGTTCACTTCATTTAATCTTGGCTTTAAAATTGGTTGGTTTATGTAAATCAGTATTGACTGAGCTGTCTTGCAGCATTTGGGAATCTGAAATTGGCCTCAAGGGGAAACCTCTTCAACCCATCAATTACTCGAGTGTTTTCTCTAAGCCTCCTTTATCCTTTAGCAGAATTTCACTTCTGCTAAAGTTAATCCATTTTCTATACCCGTCGAGTCCATTTCTGGGTCACGGGAGTCTGCTGGAGTCTATCCCAGCCCATAGCAGGAGATAGGCAGGGGTACACCCTGGACAGGTCGCCAGTCCATCACAGGGCCACATATACAACGAACAACCATGCACGCTTACACTCTGCTAAAGTTAATTCTGGACAAAATGGACCAGAATATTCTGAGACACCAAACTGTCGAAAGACGAGTTCCCCGTATCAGAAGATGAAGATCGTGGCCTGGGTGAAGACCTCGGCAGGAATCAACATCTCAAAAACAAACACTTGAGCGGTTGATGGAGGAAAAAAACTTCTGGCATCATTTTAATAAGTGTGGGGAAAAAAAATGAGAAAACACCAGCAGATGTTTGCCAAACTGGAGCAACACATACCTCCTACACAAGAGGCCGATATAAAAGCAACAAGAGTACTTGTAAAACCATCACAAGGACTGACAGCAACTTCCTGACAAAAACAAATCATGTAGTCTGCCTCCCCCACAAAAACAAAAACGCTCTCTCTCGTTCCAGACCTGCTGCCTACGGACACTTTTCATAGCGCCGGTATCATTTCTCAAGCGGGAACACGTGAAGGGAACTGAACCCTGAAGCAACTTCGGATTGTACCCCATAAACAAAGCCATCACACCGCTCTGCTGGGGTCCCTGAAACTCTCACTTTTTCCCCCCCTGCGGGTCAGCCGAATAACCAAATGGAAAGGCTCCGGAAAATATTCAAGATATTTTCTCTGCAATGAGACATGTGAAGGAGAGCGGTCCAATGCAAAGGTCTGTGGTTCAGTCTTGAGCTGCCTCCGTGTGTTTTTGTGTCACACTTGCCCTCAATTATGCTCACCAATGTGTGACAACAGCATCCCTACTTTATATCTCATAACGGAAAGACATTGTGAATGAGTCATTTGAAATGGTCAGAGTATATATAGATAAGGCCGTTCATATAAACTGTAACAACACAGGATGTAATATCTATTGCTTCGTAACCATGGCACCATCATGTTCTTTAAATCACCAGACAATCTGGAAAACAGCGGCTATTACTCATCTCCAAACCTCCCGGAAATGTGGCTCATTGTCCCCCTGATGATCTTCGCTTAGAGGACGTTTCATGTTGTCAGGCAGAGAGACAGTAAATCTTACAATAAATAAACAAATAAATAAATAAATCAAGCGCAGTCCTGACGCACAGCTTGAGAGCTCGGTTACGATTCAAAAGGTCTGAGGTCTGTTTTCACAATTTCTTTGTAATATTCAGCTAAACTCCCAGGTAGATGTTTTTGAAGCATAAATGTTCAGTAAATATTAACAAGGTGTAATATTTCATGTAGTGGTCACCTGAGGGTGTATTTACCTCATTTTAAAACACTGTAAATAACAGAGGATTCTTTTTTTTATTGCCATGATACATAAAAACTTTGAATTCTTATAGTTACATTCATGTTTGATATATTACTCGACATTTATCAGACGCTTTTATCCAAAGTGACTTACAACTGAAGGAAAACAATCGAGCCATATTAAACATAGTAAACTGTGATATAGATGGGTTCTTTCGTTTTTTTTGTTTCGTTACCTCCAGATTTGTGAGAAACCTAAATACTGCAAAGGAAAAACCTGTAAGGGAAAAGCCTATAATTTGAAAAAAAAAGGCTGAATATGACAAAAACCTTATCAAGCTTAGATGTGTAGATAATCCGTCTATCCCAAAAAATGTAATAAATACACTTTTTGAGCATTTCCACGTATCTGGCATCATTGGATGGACGTAGTCAATCTAAACTCATGAAAATCTAGTTTCCAGATGTTTTTGGCTTCCTTTTAATATAATGTAGTTGTGCTATAACACTACTTAATGACTTTGCCTTCATTATCTATTTTCTCAACAGTGGCAGCAGCAATTCCAGGTATCTATGAAAACTAAAGAGGATGTTGTCCATTTTCTTCAAAATTGAGATTTTCTTTTCATTGTTTTGAAGAGAAGTCTCAGGAGGCACCGTGAGAGTTTCGCTCATAAAAATTAAAACACTGTTCACTGGAAACGCGGAACCCTCGCCATGCTACCTTTTATCGCAAATTCTTTATTGATTCTCTTTTGCGAAAAGTGTAAGGGAAACAGGACTTTTTCCACTGTTTATTTATTTATTTAACATGAAAATCCCCGTGGACCATTTCAGGACCTTTCCATGGGAAGTCTGCTGGCAGCGGTGCCGGGACTTTTGGCGGGCTCCGACGGGCCTAAACCCACAATCCATCCAGGACCAGAAGACCTCTGCTGGTTCTGGTTTCAGCTCTGGGAGCCTTGTTTTTGGTAGAAACACTTGAAAAGATGATATGTGGACAGATTTGATAAGAATTAATGTAAAGAAATACTAATTAGCATCAAGGATTAGCATAAGCTAAATCAGCATGATTGATGTTAGGAGGTTCTGGCTGGATCCGCGGGCCGGTTCGCGGTCAGTAGCCCACGAGTTGAGGAGAAAGAGGCTTCAAAAACGGTCTTCAGAAAACTTGTCTCAAAAGGTTGGTCCAGTGCTTGTACAGACTGAGACACAGAGATAAACTTCCTAAAAATAATCAAATATTCCTTGAGATGAAATTGTTTTTTTTTTTTTTTTTATTGTGTGGTTTTAACAATTCAGTAACTGATGAGTCTTTTTTTTTCCTCCTCATAGCCCGTGTCCGTTATGCTGCGTGTTAAGTGTAAAGTGACTGTCGTGAGTTGAATGAAGAGAGGGAGGGCGGGAAACCGAGAGGCAAGCCAGCTCCGCCGTTGCCTTAGCAGCGCAGCCTCATTCCTCCACAGTCGCTCCCGTGAGCGCTCCGCGACTTCACATCACTCCCCGTGTGCGCTCGTTTCCCGAGCGCTGCACGCCGAGCTCGTTTAAAACCCACCGAAACTCAACTTTACTCCTTCTCCAAGTTTCCCACCGGCTGTTATGAAGGAAAAAAGCCACGGCGGCAACTTGACTCCGGCGACGCTGCAGTTTTAAAAACCGGTCCGCGCAGGTGTCAGTCATCCTCCCAGTAAGCGTCGTGGATGGAGAGGATGGCTCTGCGGGCGGGGAACGGGAGCGTGGAGGGGGTGTCCGTGGCCTGTGGGGACCAGGGGAACCTCAGCGTGGAAGTTAGCGACTATAACATGAGCTGCACGGACAGCTCCATCCCCCCGAGACCGGCGATCAGAATCAGAGGTAAGACCCCCCTCTTACTCTCTTTTCTTCTCCTTCACGTCAAAAATGTCTTTATATATATATATATATATATATATATATATATATA
>JAOWBL010001060.1:0-16091 GCA_028564865.1 Zenarchopterus dispar | reverse complement strand
AGGAAACCGGAGTACCCGGAGAAAACCCACGCAAGCACAGGGAGAACATGCAAACTCCACACAGAAAGACTCCTGGCCAGATAAATGTTTTGGTCAGATAAATGTTTTGACCAAGAACCTTCTTGCTGTGAGGCAACAGTGCTAACCACTAAGCCACCGTGCTCAGCAGGAACACACAAAACACATTTATCCCAAAATTATTTAATTCTTCTCAAGTACATCCCTCAGGTTTATTCAGGTTCAATTTTTAGAAAGACACAATGAGACTCAACACCGCTCTGGGAAATTCAATTAACATTTTTATTTTCAGGATGTAGTTTTTAACAAGTCAAAAGTTTGAGGTGCATAGTTATGAAGGGAGCATGAGCAGCATGGTCACAAACACAGACAAACAGCTGAACATTCACAGCCAAAGCTGACCCAGGCAAAACGGGCTTGCAGATCTGCTTTGCATATGTGTTGAACTCACTGAGGTGATGTAAGCAATATATATGAAACTGCTGCAAAGTTTTAGCCTACTCTTAAGTTCTACCATTTGTACAAGTTATATAGCCTTAGATTGTTTTCAGTAAAATGTGTAGATGTGATTTTTTTTTTTTTTGTCTTCGCCAAGGCGGGGTTTATGTTTTACAACTCCTAGGCAGGTGTGTAAAACAAAATTTAAAATAGCCTAATGCTGTGAAAAGAATATGGGGAGGTCAATGTGAGCCTGTGCTTATAATTTAAACCTCTAAATAGGTTGCCTTGATCTGTGATCTCAGGTCATGTCTTTCCAGAAGTTGTGAAGGCAGTTTGCTCAGTATTTAATGTCATATTGACACACAACAGATCATAACATGCGTCATCACTACCAATCATTTTAGATTTTTTTCCCTTTATTTTTATTTCGGTGATACAGAAGTTTAATAATGGAAATGCATTTGTCCCAATACAAGAGCATATGCATACCAGTCAAAAGTTTGGACAAGCTTTTGCAATCATTTAAATAAAAAAGGGTGTCCATACTTTTGACTGGTTGTGTATATATACATATATCTACTGTTTCATTCCATTAACTTTCCCCTTAGATCAAAATCAAAAGACAACACTTTTTTTTCTCTTTTTTTTTGCTGAACTGAACCAATGTCAGATAAATGTTTTGACCTTTTGCTCTGTATGGACTAGAGCTGCAACATTATTGATTAATCTGCCAGTGATTTTGTTCATCAAACAATTGTTTGATGAATTGGTCTTTAAAATATCCAAAAACAGTCAAAAATGCCCACTGCAATATCTATAAATGCAAGGTTGTGTTACTAAATTGTCCCTCAAATATAAAGACAATAATCTGAAACTACTTGAACAACATTTTTTGAAAAAAAAATTTAAATGTTAAACATGATTCATGCTATAGTTGGCAGTTTTTGAGTTTTCTTGCAAATGACCAATCAAGTACATGACTCCTCGTTGCAGCCCTGTTGTGGAATGTGGAAGGCGGAGAGCAGACGTCAGACTCTTGGCTTGGCAGTGTGAGTTTCACCTGCTAGATATACAGAAGTAGTACAGAGCAATAGGCTGTAGTTTTATATTCAAATGGAGTTCATACAACGGCTGATGGCAAATACAACATGTAATAGTGTCTGGTGATAGTGGTGTAACAACAGCAGACAGGAGACTCTTGGTTTTGGCAGTATGAGTTTCAGCTGCTCTGGCAGTAAGAACAGAATTAAGTCTACGCAATTGTGGTTGATCAGAACCATCAACACTTTGTTATTAAACTGTTACAGTAACTAAAAATGTCTACAGTATGAATATTTTTATAATTATAATGTCTGTATCCTGGCAGCATTTTGTCAAAAAAGTACTTTCATATAAATTGATACATATGTTTGCCTCGTAGACTTTCTTTAAACTCATATTTTATTTATTAAATGTTTCCTTTTCATTTGCCTTGGGGATATAAGTTATGGATTTGTGGAATCCAAGTTGCAGCACTCTATAAAGCAATAGCAACAATTGCAAAACTTTGTATTATACAGAGTTTAGTCAAGGGATTTGTTGTACAGATTGTTAAAACTATGATTCAGCTTCAGTAAATTACTGATTTTCTTTGTTTGTTTATTATTATTATTATTCTGCAGTTCTAATAATCTAAATCAAGATACATTAATAAAATATTGAAGGTCTATTGAAGGTTTTGCACAATTTGAGATACCTCAAATTGCTATGCATTGATTTACCACTAGGTGGCAGTCATCATGCGTTCACTGTGCTGTATTACACCACTTACAAGGAGGTTTCTGAACTATGCAGTGCACTTGTTTTGCACTGCAGCCATCACTGATAGCAGCTAACTGACCTCAGGAGTCATGTAAGCTTCAAGAGGAAGAGACAACACACATCAAAATACCCAGGAGAAACAAAAATCATGATTAAAAAGGTAAAAATGACATTACTTTTGGGGCTTCTTTAGATTGCGAAAACCAGATCACCACCCATAACACATTCCTTTTACCAAAAGCCCTGGTTTGTTGGTCATACTTTAATATGAAAGATTTTCTGTTATTATTTAGTCCTATGAAACATCTATAAATAAGTTCATAGATGAGGAATAATGGGCTTAATTTTAGAAAAAATAAAAATCTCCAGTTAGGGATTACAGTAAAAAAAAAAAAAAAAAAGCTCACAATAGTGGACTCACAGTATGAAGTGTGGGCACACATACAGTTTTGTTTTAGATATGTGTCACGGTGCCTGTGTGAAACAACCTACTGTTTTTCTCATGCTAATGTCAGGGTTAAAAGGTAGGGAAAGTATAGCATGAGACAGATCAGCTCCAAAATATTGCTTTACCCTACAGGAAGACTTCATATGTAAATATACATCTTCTTTACCAAATGATCTGCAAATGAAGGATTTGACAGTTATAGACATGTGTGCATGTGTGTGTGGGTCTCTGTATCCATAACATTCACTTTTTCACAACATAACAGGAACTGAATGACATTTAGCAGTGAACAGTTGTTACAGTGTTAGGTGTTGTTACAGTTTTTACAGTACAACATCACCAACCAACTCATTTCTTGAGTGATGAGCATTCTTGATTCCATTTACACTCAGCTATGAAATTCCACTTAAAATCTAGAAAACTATTACATTGCCTAACAAGTGACATTTGTTGCCTTGTGTTTTTGAAGCATCAGTGTTCTTCTAGTTTAGTGATGAAATGTGGCTGCTTTAACCAGTTCAGCAGATAATATAACACATATTCAACCAGATGGAATGAAAAGTCCCCTCAAAGTATTTATGACAAGTACTAGAACAATTCATAACATCACGTGTTGTTAACCAGGACCTATTTTATAGCTGAGATATGAAACCAGAGGTTTCATTTGGCTGGGAGTGGTAATAATGGTCACTATGGTGGCAACAAGGGTTGAGAGTATAATAATATATTAAAAATGTAATCCATTAATGTTATGAGGAACAAAGGAAGTCGGTTGCCTTGCATGATGCTTGGTGTCAAATCAGTGTTCAGTCTTTGGATTTAAATCTGTTCAAATGAACTGTATTTACTGTATAGCTTTGTGCTGAATCTACTGCTGAAGTTTTTACCTATTAAAGGGAATTTTATGCCAGTTGTAAATGGAATGCATTACAGATATTTCCACAAACAATCTGTCTAATGTAGATACATTATCATATTGTCAATAGTTCAGCTGAGATACATTTGTATGGTGTAGATATATACATTGATACAAGGAGAAGTGCCTTGGACAGATTGCAACCAGTCCAGACACATCAGTAAAGTGCCTTTCAAGAGTTTCTTGCATAATCAGATGTCTGTTTTATTGCTTCCATTGAAAGCATGAGGGGATATGTTTTCCCGTTTTAGAAAGGAGCAGATTAAAAAAATAAAACCAGATCTGGTCATGTGAGAAAACCATTTTTTATCAGCTATGCCAACACCATTTAAAACTGATTGCTATTAAAATACTATGTTTATATATACTTTTTAATTTATTTATTTTTTATGAAGCCACTATAGACTCTGATAAGGTGCTTTATACTTATACTTTATACTTTATGCAATGAAGCAGAGACTTTCATTTTCTTTTGCAGTGATCTGTCCCTCTACTGAAGTGAGTCTGTTGTGTTCTGTATTTGTGTTTTGTTGAGGTTATCATCAAGGTTGTGTTAAACGCGTGCCAACAAGAGTTGTGCATACAAAAAGGAAATGTGAAATCAAATGGGTTTGAAGAACTACATTTGTTGCTCTCCTACTGTATTTCTATTTCTATCCAATAGCTGCTAATACCAACGTTTTATCCTAATTGTGAGTTATTCATTGTATGATTTAAAACGAGGGCTACTACATCATTCTTAAATTTTGAAACCAGGACAATTCTTTAAGGGTTCCCTTTTAATCATCCAAACCTGGCTAAAGCAGTAGAAAAAAAGCAAAAAAACAAACAAACTAAAAAAAACGTGGTTCCAACATTGGGAGGGGTATGGACAGAGATTTCAACAATTCAGACTGCTGTGTAGGGTTGAGTGACTTGTTACAGAGGCACACAGAAATGTTCCTGTACTGTGGCGTAACATATATGAAGTTATACAAAATGCACACATGCTAAAAATGCATTGGTTATTAGTTAGAAGCAGCATAATTAAGTTCATTCCTCTCTATATGGAGCGGGGTTGTCTGGGGATTGTCTTTGATGAGGGTTAGTTTTTTTTTTTGTTTGTGTTTTTGTTTGTTTTGTTTTTTTTTTAGATATATTTTATGTGTTTTTATCCTCCCACCAGCAGAGGGAGCAGAAGCAGAACAGGCACCTGTGTTTATCTAAAGCAAAACAAGAAAATCTGTGCAGAGCTGGATCCTTCTGTCACCCAATAAAAACCTCAGTTGTTAGCCCTGGCTAGCTTACGCCCCAAATGTGTGTACAGTAGTAAAATATAAAAGTTCAAACTCACATCATAGAGAGCCAGTTGAACAAGACAAAAGTGCGCACAAGAGTGCAACTTCAAATAATATAAATCAACAAGTGATTTAAGCAGCTTTGTGCTGTTCGTGACAGCAGCTGATAGAGTGGCAAATTATCTAGTTTTGAAAAATATGTATCAGGTTTGCATGGATCCATATTTGGAAAAACAACAAAAGAAAAACAAAACAAAATTAAAGAACTTTGGAGAGAAAGTTAAATACTGTAATGGAATTTGGTTTATGAAAACAGAAACATGGGTTTGCTCAGTGTTTTCTGAGGTAATGTAATAATTATTACAAAATTAGCAAGGACACATTAAAATATGCTAATTAGTTTGAATGGGTATTGAAATTAAAGAAAAAAAGAAGATGGTTTGGAAATCACAAATATATGAGACTAGAATCTGCACTGGTAGTGCCGGATCGGTGTGATGACAAGCAGAATCCAGTAATAGGCTGCACACCGTGTAACAAATGAGCTCCCTTTTTGGTGAGAGAGTGATCGAGGCCTTTGCATGTTTCACACTTCCCAAATCTCAAGCATGACTTAAAACTGACATTTATACGGTGTATTTGTTAGCCTCTAGTAAGATAAAACAGTCCACTGATAACTTTTTCTCTGAGCAATGTACATTTGTCTAACATATATACAAACATACAGACATACTGTGCAGTTTGCTTAAGCCTTTGGTGTCCCTTTCTTGTCAGCTTTGGCCCCTGAAAGTCCATTTTCTGTGTTGTCATTCCCTGAGGAGCTCACCAGGCACTCTTTGCTGCACGAGAGACAATAAACAGTGATTAACATTAGGGGAGAGACATACATATGTATTTTTTTCCTGCTTATTCAATGTCTTAAGCGACATGTCCGTACCAGGACCCAGTTTCTCCTGAATTATTTCTTTTTGTGTGTGTGTGTGTGTGTGTGTGTGTGTGTGTGTGTGGAGGGGGGGACAAAACAAAACACTGAGACCCTTCAGTTTTGTTTGTGTTTAAATGGTAGCTATATGGAAGATGGGCAATAGGAGCTATTTTAATCTTGAAAAGCGAGAGCATCTTGACAAAAAATAATACACTACTACCTCTGTTGCTAATGTGCCCACAGTAATGACTTTAGTGGGAATTTTGGCAGGTCTTATAAACAATTCTGCTTTGTAAAACTTTAATTTGACGGGGGTGGACTTTTAAAAACCTTTAAGAATATCTGTTATGATGCACTAATCTTTTCCTTTTTTTAAAGAAGAAAATAAGTTAGATTTATTCATCTAATTTTCAAATTCAGCTTGAGCTATAAAAAATTCCCCAGCTAAAAGTGAATTTGCTGAGGTTAGTGAAAGTATTTCAATGTCCTGACTGTGTTTCAGCATCAACCAGTGAATTGCTGAATGTTGTCTTAGGCTGGTAATTTTACAGCTGACTGAGTGAAATGAGACAGAAGAAGTTTTAGCAAGCTTGCTGTTATTGGCTATGTTTAAAAAACCTTATTTACTACTATTTATCTAATAGCTTATTGTAAACTTATTGTTGGCTAATACAGTAAATGCCTGAAGGACTTTGTTATAGTTTGGGGCATAGTATAGAAGTAGGCTGATATATGACTGTGAGTGAAGAATGAGACTACAAAGATTTAAAGGCTACAGAACATCATAGAAGAATGATACATTACAAGAGAAATTGCATAGCTGTTTTTGTAACATTTGTAGTCTGTAAAATCTGCCATCTTTTGTTTCGCAGTACCCTATTATCCATTGATTCTAATCAAAATTGGAATTCCTAAATGTTTCACATAATGCCTCACCAATCCCAAAAACCAACAGTTTGAAATGCTCATACAAACCCCTCTACATTCTAAGTATTTCATTACATAACTAGATATTTTAATTTTGTTAAGGGGTGATCTCGCATTTTTTAAGTCTCAGTTTTCCAATTACGTTCTAAAGAATTCAGAAGAGGTCATTATTTAACTGTTTGTCTTTGTCTACCCCTGGATGTCCCAAGTAAACCTGTGTTACACTCTCGGCTAATCCCCAAATGTTTATAATGTCCCTGCTATTGACAGATGCCTTGTATGGACTGTTAAGGAGGTGGCATTGATAAGGAAGGAGATTTCTGTGCAAGCAGTCCTTTTTATTCACTTCCTGTACACTCTTAAAGTTGAATTTACCTTTGTTTGTCTGTAAAGTACTCTTTCCACACTGTCACTTCAGTTTCATTTTTGAGCTATAAAATAGCAATTTATTTTGACATTTACCTTTTTGTAGGTTAATTGCCCTCAAATTAGCTACCATTTTGTTGCAAAACTATATCCTGTCCTCACTTAAGACTACTTCTATTCATGCCATTTTGAATGGAACAACACTGAGAAAAAGAGAATAACTAAACAACTTAGATGAATTGATTCAATTAGTTACAATTAGATTAATTAAGTTCATCCAATTTAAGCTAATCACTCAAACATGGTCACTTATGTTTACTTATGTTTATTGTTTGATGTCAGATGCGCCTAAATTATTTGCTTTTGTCCAATTGAACTAACTTATTTAAGCTGGTTAACAATTCTCTTTTATTTGTGAATAACTTAAATACAAATAACCTTTACCATCTAATAATAGACCAGAGGTGTGTTAACTCTGGAATGTTCCTTCAAAGGGTTGGGCACTTCAAAACAAGTGGTCCATTCACACACACTTTCGTACAACACTTTATACAGTTTTAAATATACAGTATATAGTGCATTTTCTTTATCGATGCTGTACTTCTTCACAGTCCAGTATATATTATTTATTTACTTTTAAATATCTTAGGTTGTGTTCTCCCCTTTTAAGACCTGGTAAGGACCAGATTTTTGATGATGAAAAATTGCAACATCAAGATTGTACTTTGTTTTTTACAAATGCATATATCATAACAAACCCATTATTTTCCATGACCAGTTATGTTTATAATATTCCCGTAATGGCCTTACAACCACAGGTGGTATACTCACTTCTTCTCATCATCCTTTCGCAGGAAGTGGACAACCAAAGCTTTTATGGCCATGATAATGATAATTAAGCCTATGACTCCACCCAGCGCTGAGACGATAATGACTGTCAATGTGTTGTCAACCTCCTTCACTAAAAAGATGAGAAAGAGGAAATACTTGTGAGGACAAGAGAGACAAAGATAGTGGCATCTTGTTAAAAAAAAATCAATGACACCAAGATAAAATGCTAGCAGCTGAACTTTCTTGTCTAAGTGTAAAAGTATTGCTTTGGGGTGGAGTAAACTATTATTTTGTCTACCAACACCAATTCTGTCCATCTGTCACATACTTTGGTCAACTACTCTCAAAATCAAGCGAGCAGTGTGGTTACGATTCTTCTCCTTTGGGTTTCTGGCAAAACAGGCGTATGTTCCTTCATCCTCAAAGGTGACGTTCCACAGCAAGATGGAGATATTGTTGGTCTTTGAGGAGCCAACAAACTCTACACGATTATGTGCAACACTGACAGTTGGCTCGACTTCCTCCGAGGGAATCACTGAGCTACATAACTGCACACAGAAATATCTTCTCAGTTACACAGCAAAGTTAAAATTTCAAGTTATCAAAAATTTCCATTAGCATGCATTAACCTTTAAATAAACTGATGTTGAATAAAGGCAAATTTTATCTCTGTTTTTGTAAGTAATGTACAGTACATGTTATTGAGGCATAATGCAATTGTGTGTCCATGTTTGTTTATACCATCGTGTCACTTCCGTTGTTTTCATATTTCCAGTCGAAGTAAAGGTTTTTGATGCCAATACAAGAAGAGTATGTGCAGGGCAGGAGAACTGTGGAGCCATTTAATGCTTCGATTAATGACATTTTACCTGTTGTAACCTCCAATCCCCCAACACCCCACACACCTGAAAATTTGGAGAAGGGAAAGGAAAGGGGGGGAATCAGTATAGCATAGAAATTTGTTTTGAAATATGTTACATTAAAAGACATATATTAGAGAAAACAGTAATGAACATATATGGCAGCTGGCACATGACCAGGACAAAAGGATTGCTCTTACTGGGACTGTGGACCATTGGTTACTTAGGCATGCTGTAAAATATGAATTACTTTTTAAGATACTGGATGCCATCTGAATACATGAATTTTCAACACTTAACCTTAGGCTTCCATTACTTTATTGATGGTATACCAGTTCTCCTTGGACCCTGTGTTGGTAGGTACCAGTCAGAGATGGGGACACAGCAGTGACAAGCAACTTGGACCTTAACTCTTACTTATGACTTCAGACTCATGTGTAATTGTTAGTATTTCCTTTTACTGCCACAAATGCTCTGTACCCAATGGTTAATACCCATTTAATTTCTATGGATTTTGTATTGAAGTTGGGCCATATTACCTACACAGCATACAGGATGACAGCAGTTACAGAATCAAATATGGTAAACTGACCACATCTAATTTTATCTGTCTCAAAACTTATCCACACACACCATAGATTGTTTGCAACCAAGGTTCAATCTGATGAGAGTGGTGTTAGGATTAAAGTTTTTTTTTTCTTTTTTTTGACAGAATTATTAGCAATTCACATATTACATTGTGTTTGTTTGGTGATGGTAGAAACAAGCTCAGTTTTCCCAGTCTACTGTGACTATCTGCTTCCTGCTGACATAAAGAGAAAAAAACAGATAAGATTATCTTTGACATCAGCTATAGGCAGGTTATTGATGTATTGTTGACCATGTAACACTGAATTCATTACATGATGATAATAGTTAAATAAATATCAGGATGCCATAAGTGATGATAACCCTGTCCTTGTTTTGAATTCTTAAGATGTAGCAATGAAATTATCTAAGTGGAGTGCCTGACATGCAGAAGATCATAGGATGCTCAACACAAACATGAGACTTGAGTCTTGTTTCAGATTTCAAAACTTGACCTGTGAACATGTTTGTTAACAGGCAATAGACAGCTTATGAGCTAGAGCTCTGGAGATGCTCAAGCTTGAAAGCTTGAATCACAATTTTCTTTGCTCAGATCTTTTACATTGCCTATTTATTTTTTTCCTCATGCAACACCCCTGGATGAACTTATTGTTCTTATTCTGAATATCAGAATGTGTATCTTATCCACTGCTTGTCCTGATTTAAACATCTCAAATATGTAAATGGAGCACTGACACCACTTATCCATGGTGCAGCCAAAAGATTTCAGTTTTTGGGATATTACATTCAAGTAATTCCCAGATCTCTGGAAAGACATTTCATTTTATTTTGCACTTTGCTAGGCATATTGTGTTGCTTTTTTAACAACAGCTGTTTTAATTCTGAGATTGTTGCTCTGATGTCTATCACACACCCCAGCTTTATTTATAAACTCACCGACACTGACCTGAACAGGATCACATTGCATTGGCACATGGTTGAAGCACATGTGTGTTTGAGTGTCTTTAAAGGGGTTACAGCACTTGCATGTTTAGATTTATCTCATTAGCAGTGAACACTGAAATCCCTCTGGTCATTTTGTAATTATGTTGTTAATGGAATCTCAGTTTACTGTTAAAAATTGAGCTTTATAAGGTTTTTTTAACTTTATGGTAAATTCACTTTTAAAAAATAATATAAATTGCAGTATGTAGCCCTTTTATGCTCTGGAAGGCTATGCAAGGCATGTTATTGTGATACTGTGGCATTTGACAGACAAACACTAAGCTAAAATGCAAAAACAAGTGTCTGAAAAACTAAGTACACCCTTACTACTTTCACATGAAATATGTATATATGTATGTAGATTTGGTGGTTTTTAATTTTATTTTTTTCTTTTACATAAAAGTACAATGGACGTGCAACAATCTGCTGAAACCACTTCAGAAAACAACAAAAGACTGAATTTATTTGGTCTCACAACTTGCTCCTTAGGGATACTGTAACTAAATAAGAACAAAAGAGATGTGGTGTGCTGCTTGTGTGCTTTTAGGTGGAATGGAGTTGAAGAAGGCTTAGATGTTTGAAAAGTTGGACTTATAAACTCTGAGCTGAGTATAAAGGTGAATAAACACAGATGCTCTGTGAGTAAATGTGTGTAAAGCAATGTTTGCATTAAAAAGAACAAACAAAACAAAGAGCTCCAGAAGAAGAACTATAAGGGCTAATGAATGTCATGCCCACTGGTGCCGGCATCAGCAGGCTGGAGGTTGGCCCTCAGCTCCACACCTGCTCTTCATCAGAAAATCAAGCTCAAGCCTACAAGAGCTCTGGTGGAATGCTCACTCGGCACCAGATCATAACTTTCACACCGAGTTAGTCTCAACTCCAGCTCCATCTGTTTTGCCTGCCTAAATGTTGTTCTTGCCTGACTTTTTGTCTTCTGTCCAGGAACTCCTGCTCCAGTCTTCGCATCAGTCAACTAGATTACCAGCCTGCATCACCCCACTCCGGATCTGCTCACCTGGCCATCTTGAAGACTTGTTCCACTTCTGTCTCTACCACCATTAAAGACTTTTTACACTGACATCTATCTGTGCCTCTTCCTGCATTCTAGTTCCAACCACCGGGTCTTTAACATTGGGTGAGGCTATAAGTGAAAATCTCAGTTCTAAATAGCTTACACATTGCATCATCATCAGCTGGAAGCATTAGTGTTTACATATCTCAAGAATAGCATCCTCTCTCCCTATTTCTTTTTCAACTGTGTGAAAAATACAGTTCTTTAGAAATGGTCTCTTGTGATGGCTTAACTAAGGTGAAGTTGAAAGAATTACATCTTCACACAAAAACTTCTTCAAACAGCATTCCATTACATATCAGTGTTAGACGTTTCTTTATGTTTTCTCCTTTGCCATCACTTGCTGATGTATAGTACATTTTGGGATATTTTGCTGTCTCACGTTGACTCAAAATCTCCAGTAAATGTATCCTTGATAAAAGAGGTGGAGCAGAGGCACATCTGAGGATGAGATTGATCCACACTTGACTGGAGACAGATGTTGAACTGGATACTTTCCCACCAAATAATGACATTTCATAAGTACAGAAGAACACCAATGCGGACAAGAAGGCATTCTGAGAATGGCTATGAACTGCCCACCTCCATTACGTTACACTTTTGCACATTACTGCCACTTTTCTTTTTATCTTTTGGATCTTTTTTTGTGCTCTCTTATTCACAGTTTATTCTTACAACATCTACTGACCAAAACACTTCGTGTAGTTGGGCAGTATGTGACTGTAAACTGTCATCTGTGAATACAGCACATACTGTATACAAGCACTTGTGAATGTGTGTACATGAGCAATAGGCTGGAATGTGTCATATTTTTAGCTCCACTATCAAGTATCTCCTTGTCCCAGTTGGGAAGCATCAATATCTGAATCACTGATGGTAGGAAAAGCAACTGTATGTGTGTGCCCTTGGTTGATTGTCAAGGTGATCTTTCTTTTTTTTTTTTTTTTTTAAGTAGGCCAGAGACTGAAGGGTTAGTGTATTTCTGAGCGAACCCATAGAGAACCAACCGAGGACACCATCACTTCTATGGGAGATAGTGTGAGAGAGAGAGGAGCGATGGGAAAAGTGGGAGAGAGGAGGGTGAAAGAAGAGAGAAGAGATGAAAGAACTCAAGGGACAGTGTATATGAAGTCACTGAAAGAGTTCCAGAAAAGAACAAGCGATGGAATGGGAGAGGATATGTGATGTCCTTAATCAGGTGAAAGAGGGACAGTGGGGTAAAGCATAACACCAGCAGTTAAGTAACTCAGTCATCAAGGCTGCTAGTGTGGGTGGATATGGCCATTTACTGTTTAGACTTACTAAGAATATGAAGTTAATGGCATATGATAGCTAAACAAACAATTATCAACATGCAAATCTGCATACCAACAACTGGTGAAATGTTACTTGTGGTTATGTATCTTGTAGCCTCTTTGTATTGTATCACAGTACTGCATTGGTTTTGGTTGCCTCCTCTTCTTCTTTGCACAAAGTTGTTGCATAATATATATTTTTTTACTATAACACATATAATTTTTTATTTAAAAAAAAAGGCTTTTAAAGATTATTGTGAGATGCCAACCCAGTCTTGCCACAGTTTGTGGATTTATTACTAAACTCAAGCTAATCAATCCATCACACAGTGGTACATTTATAATTTGAATAAATGGAAATTAAAACAAACACACAAAACAAATTCAGTTTTTCAGCCTTTAGTTTTTTAGGCATTAAAGGGACTTTGCCAGAGGGGTGTGCAAAGAATCAATACACAGTAGGAGGGTTAGTGAAGTCTGCTTAAATCCTAAATCCTAATCCTAAATGCCTAAATCCAGAACTTCTACCAACATTAAAGCTGTTCTTTTAACCAGGTTTGATAATCATGGTCACTTTACTGCTCTGGAATATATTATGGTCAGTTTCAGATTAAACTGTCCCTAAAATCCCTGTTTGATTATTTTCTTGATCATATCCCAGATCAAATTATGCTGAAACAGAATCCAAATGTTATCTGCCAGATGTATTGAATGTTGATGTCCCACATTTTTGACTAAATTTAATGAACTGATCAATGGTCAGTAAACGTCAGTTTGTCAAATGACTGACACAAATTCAATAGTTCAACCATCATTTTGAAAGTCAGGTAGTAAATTTGCACACTGATTTGATTTGCGAAGTTAAGTCATAATAGTATGTTGATTGATTCTTTTCTTTTTCTCCACTCAATCTATTGTTTGATGGTTTGGATTTTGACCTGAATCCAAAACCAAAAGTTGAATTAACAGCTTGTAATGCAAACTCTCAGCAGAGAAAAAAATTGTCAAACATTCAAATCTGCTGAACAGTGTATTATGCCATTATAACATATTGATTGAAGAGGGGAATGTTTAAGTACTATCTGTACATTAGCGCACAATAAGTAATGGCACTGATAATTCTTTGAAACTGAATAGACCATATAAATAAAATGCTAACAATCCTCTGCTCTGTTGTTTGAAACTGCAGGTTCATTATTATTATTTTGGTGATTTTTATATTCTTCATACTTTCCCATTCACACAATCTGCTCTTCTCTTTCTTCTTATGAATGGTCATGACATTGATTGATTTTGTGCACATGAAGTGTATAAACCTAAGGAAAGTTGTAGGTTCACAAATTTAGTTTATGACCACCAAAATTGACCCTAACCCTAAACTCCGTAAGAGCTTGAACCTCATTTTGAGGAAGGTGGGGGACATTGAGTCTGAATGGACCTTGTTTCGTGCCTCCATTGTTGATGCAGTCAGCTGGAGCTGTGGTTGTATGGACATGGGTGTCTGTCATAGTGGCAATTACCGAACTTGGTGGTGGACACCCTGGGTGAGACAGGCAGTCAAGCTGAAGAAGAATACCTATAGGGCTTGGTTAGCCTGTAGTACTCCAAAGGCAGTTGACAGGCATTGGCAGGCCAAGTGGGTTACAGCCTCAGTGGTTGCTCAGGCCAAAACTCAGATGGGGGAGGAATATGGAGAGGCCACGAAGAATGACTTTCAACTGGCTCAGAGAAGATTCTGGCAAACCGTCAAGCGGCTCAAGCGGGCAAAGCAGTGATTCACCAATGTTGTGTATAGTGGGGATGGGGTGCTGTGGACCTCAGCTGGAGAGGTCATTGGACAGTGCAAGGAATACTTTGAGGATCTCCTCAGTCCCACCAACACATCCTCCCTATCTCTCTATAAGAGGCTGATTCCGTGGACTCTAGGATGGGCTTATCCATAACCGGAGCTGAGGTCACTGAGGTAGTTAAAAAGCTCGAGGTGGCAGGCCCCCGGGGGTGGATGAGATCTCCCCTGAGTTCCTTGAGGCTCTGGACATTGTAGCGCTATCTTGGCTGACACTTCTCTGCAACATAGCAAGGACATTGGGAATAGTTGCTCTGGACTGGCAGACTGGGGTGGTGGTCCCCCTTGTAAGAAGGGGGACCAGACGGTGTGTTCCAATTACAGGGGAATCACACTTCTCAGCCTCCCTGTTAAGGTCTGCACAGGGGTCCTAAAGAGGAAAGTATGAGCGATTGTTGAACCTCAGATTCAGGAGGAATAAAGTGGGTTCCATCCTGGTCGTTCGTGGAACACTGGACCAGCTCTATACTGGTCCAGTGGGGGTTGGGGGATGGAGGTTCAGGGGGTATCTGAGTACAGAGTACTGGGTCTGTTGCTATGGGCTATCCAGTTCAACCTTGATGGACTGAATTTCTAGGTGTAGTCAGGGGATGGAGGAAGTCTGGTTTGGTGGCCAAAAGATTCAATCTCTGCTTTTTACAGATGATGTGGTCCTTTTGGCTTCATCAAACCATGATCTTCAGCTTTTCTTGGAGCAGTTTTCAACAGAATGCAAAACAACAGGAATGAGAATCAGCACCTCCAAATCAGAGACCATGGTTCTCAATTGGAAAAGGGTAGAACATCCTTTTTGGGTAGAGAATGAAGTGCTGTCTCAGGTGGAGGAGTGTAAGTATCCCGAGGTCTTGTTCATGAGTGAGGGGAGAATGGAGTGGAAGATTGACAGGCGGATGGGTGCAGCATCTGCAGTAGTGCAGGTTCTGTATTGGTCCACTGTGGTGAGGAAAGAGTTAAGTTGAAAGGCAAGACTTTCTTTTTACCAGTGGATCTAGGTTCTTACTCTCACCTATATCCTCATGGATATAAACAGCTGAAATGACTTTCCTCTGTAGGATGGCTGGGCTCTCCCTTCAAGATAGGGTGACAAGCTCAGTTATCCTGGACAGACTCAGAATAGAGTCACTGCTCTTCCACATTGAGAGGAGCCAGTTGAGGTGGTTCAGAGATCTGTTGAGGATGCCCCCTGGATGCCTCCCTTGGGAGGAGTTTCAAGCATGTCCAACTGGGAGGAGGCCCCGTGAAACTCAGGACACTCTGGGTATCTCTCTTATATCTCTCAACTAACCTGGGAATGACTCTGTATTGCTTCAGAGGAGCTGGAGGAGATGGCTGGGACAAGAGAAGCCAGGGCCTTTCTGCTTAGGTTGCTGCCCTTGTGATCTGACCTTGGATAAGCGGAAGTTAATGGATGGATGGGTGGATGGATGGATAGATGGATGGGTGGATGGATGGATGGATGGATGGATGGATGGATGGATGGATGGATGGATGGAT
>JAOWBL010001059.1:147-16096 GCA_028564865.1 Zenarchopterus dispar | reverse complement strand
GGAAATCAAAGAACAACATACATCTATTTTTCTGGAAAAACTTGTTAATTGAATACATTTCTTTAGCCAACCCATTACCTCATTCAACTGACAGTACTGAACCACAATCCCTTTGGGCAGCTTTCACTGACTTTTTAACACAATAATTGTAATGGCACTAAAATATTGATAAAAAGTGAAAATTCTTCAATGGTGACATAATTGCTATGATACCTTCGTTAGTATGTTTGTGTGCCAACTATCCAGACTAATATCTCCATGCCTATTCATGTACACTCACACATAAAACAGATCTATGCTCTAATCAATATGCCACTCCTACTTTGTTTAGACTGAGGATCCATTGAGCCACATATTTCAGGGTAGGGTTAACAGTGTGTATTATTAGTACTATGTATCGACGTATAAGTTACTTGCATGTTTTATGGTGTTATGTTGTATTTTCTCTTTCTTCCCAGAAGCCTTCTGTTGGGGGGGGGGCACAGGTTGGTGTCCGCAGTTCCGGGGGTCCTGCCCTTTTGTTCGCTGTGTCTCTGGTGAGGGCCTGGGGGTGGAGTCCTGTGGCTGTGATGGGGCCAGGCTGGTCTCCTTCCAGGCCCTCTTGCCTGGCATGCTCTGGTCCGTTGGGGGGGAGGAGGGGGCTGGGCCTGTGGGCTACGTGTGCCGCTGCCCAGCATTGCCCCAATGCAGCGGTGTCTGCCTTGCTGCCACCACTGACTGTCGCAGGGCTGGGGGTAGTTGGGGCTGGGGAATGGTAGGGGTGGTTGGTGGGGAGCGGGTGTGGCAGGACTTGGTGCCGAGGGTGCTACAGTGGCTGCCGCTTCCATCTGCTGTCCGAGCTTGGGGCAGCGGCAGTGGCAGGCAGGGGTGGGGGGGACCTGTGCTAGGCGGGTATGGGGTGCTCTTCTCCGCTGGGGTGGTGTCTGGCTGGGGGGATCCGGCGCGTTTCTCGGCCCAGTGGCCTCCCTCAGGGTCGTTTCAGGTGTTTGGTCTGTGGCCAGTGATGGGTCTGGACCCTGCCTGTCTCTGGGGCTCTGCTGCAGGGTGCTCTCGGCTAGGGTTGTGCGTGCCGGCTTCCTGGGCCTTCCTGGGGTTCTCCCCGGCCCCTCCCGGTGGGGGTGGGCCCTTCAGCCTCCTGACATGACTCCCCCCGCCCCTCACTTCAGCAAGAGTTTTGGCTTCCGGGACCTTTCACCCTACACACCACATCTCTCTCTGTTTTGAATGCACCCACATACACAAATAAACTTTAAGTTTTTTATCTGAAGAAAGAGGAGGGGGAAATAAATAAATAAATGAACAAATTAAAAATAAATAAAATAAAATAGAATACACAGTCAAAAGGAAATCTGGGGAGGCAGGGGTACCACCCTGCACACCACATTTTTCCTTTTTTTTTAAATGCACTCAACACACACTACACCGAATTAAAAAAACACCTCTAAGGAACTGGGGTGGAGGAGGGGTGGCTGAAGTAGGGAGGGGTGTTTGGGCCCTGCTCGGCTGGGCAAGTCCTGGGGGGCCTAGAGCGCTCTAGGTTGTTGTGTCTGGAGTTTGGGGGATGCCCGTGGCAGGGTTCTCAGAGGCTTGTGTGGTGGCGTTGACACGCCTTGGGTGGTGGACTTGGTGCTTGGAGCAGGCCTTTTGGGGGGGTGCTGCGGGGTGGTGTGGTGTGTTGGGTTGTTGCTGGCTGGTGCATCCTGGTGTAGGGGAGGCTTCTGGCCGCCCCGGTGTCGTCCCCAGGATGTGGGCCTCCCCCTCTTGCTTTGTTTGCTGCCATCACAGGGTCGGAGGGTGTGTGACCCACATCCAGGCAAGGAAAACAAGAACTCTTGTTTTTTCCCCCATCATAAGGGGTCCTTTGAGCCGCGCTTTGTCTGGCTCCTCACCTTGGACCTGTTTGTCTTGGGTGACCCTACCAGGGGCTTAAGCCCCGGACAACTGAGCTCCTAGGATCACTGGAACACTCAAACCCCTCCACCACGATAAGGTGTCGGCTCGGGGAGAGGGTAATTAGTTGCCCATTTGTTTATTTTTGAATGTACATGTTTGTATGTTTGTGTATGTATGCGCACACGTTGGGATGTGTGTGCACTTCTCACATCCCCTTTTCTCTCTCTCACACACACTCATGCTCACTCACACACACACACTCACCTCACTCACACACCATTCTGTTTGCCCCTATTTCTTTGTCTACTTGTCTTTTACTATCACGTCTGTCTCCTACTGTAATACATCTCATCACGAAGACACATCATCAGACACCCTCTGATCTTGACTTGTTCCAAAGTGGTCTAAAATCACAGGCACTGGGACACAAAAGAGCAGGATATGGATGAAAAAACAGTGATGGGTAAAGCTTGGTGATGGTGTCGTGTGTTTGAGTGAGCGTGTGGGGTTATAATAATAATATTTTAAAATTAGACATTTTAATGTTGTACCAATGGATATATACAAACAGAAAAGGACAGACAGAAGGAGAGGAGCATTCCTGAATGGTTGTATAATTTGTGTGTATGTGGTGTGGCATGTGTGTGGGATTCGTGTAAACTTGTGAGGACAATTAAATGCCTGTGTCTAGGATGGGGAGCAGGTGGGAAGATGGGCATGGATGCATATCGGTTATATGATACTACAATGTACACAGTATAGGTACATACATATATCTGTAATACTAATACTGGTAAATATCATATTGGTAAATATACCAATATGAAGTCTTGTACATGCAGTCAACTATACTGTTTATTATACATGCAAAACCATATGTTATGCATGTATATCTTTTGTGTATTTGTACATAGTAATTGATGATCAAATTAAAAAAAAGAAAAAAAGAAGTTGTGCAGTCCTCAAAAACAAACCTATAAACACCTATTTGAAAGTACATACATGCCCTGGGTTTTTCATCTATGTAATCTAGGCAAGTCTACTTGCGTAGCACATTTCAGCAATAAGGCTATTCAAGGTGCTTTAGATATAGATATTTTATACTGTGTATTGTATACTCTATTATGATTCATGGTTGGCACACTGGTGCAGATACTTACATCCATACATACATGTAAAATATAGACCCACATGTATATATGGGCATAAACATATATGCAAACATACAAATATAAACATATCTACACAATATTTTTATAACCGGTGGGGGGAAGGGTCCTGACTGTTGTTTGTGCTTATGCACCAAACAGCAGTTCGGAATACCCGCCCTTTTTGGAGTCCTTGGGTGGGGTGCTAGAGAGTACCACCACTGGGGACTCCTTCATTCTGCTGGGGGACTTCAGTGTTCATGTGGGCAATGACGGTGAAACCTGGAAGGGTGTGATTGGGAGGAACAGCTCCTTTGATCTGAACATGAGTGGTGTTTTGTTTTTGGACTTCTGTGCTTGTCACGGGTGTTCTATTCCAATCACCATGTTCAAGCATAAAGGTGTCCAAATGTGCACTTAGCATGAAGACACCCTAGGTCACAGATCGATAATCAACTTTATAGTTATGTCATCAGATTTGCGGCCACATGTCTTTAAGACTCGGGTGAAGATATGAGTGGAACTGTCAACTAATCACCACCTGGTGGTGAGTTGGCACTGAAGGTAGGGCAGGATGTCAGTCAGACCTGACAGGCCCAAATGTATTGTGAGGTTCTGCTGGGAACGACTGGCGGACTCCCCTCTCAGAGAGAGAGCTTCAACTCTCATCTTCAGCAGAGCTGGGGAACACTGAGTCTGAGCAGACCATTTTTCATGCCTCGATTGTTAAGGCAGCTGACCGGAGCTGTGGCCATAAGGCTGTCGGTGGCTGTTATGGTGGTAATCCACAAACACGATGGTGGATACCAGTGGTTAGGGATGCTATCAAGCTGAAGAAGGAGTAGTATAGGGCCTTTTTGGCCTATGGAGCTCCAGATGCAGCAGATAGGTACCAGCAGGCCAAGTTGAATGCAGCTTTGGTGGTTACCAAGGCAAAAACCCAGGCTTGGGAAGAGTTTGGAGAGGCCATGGAGAACGACTTATGGATGGCTTCAAAAAGACTCTGGTCCACCATCTGGCGGCTCAGGAGCAATAAGCACCACTAACACTGTGTATGGTGGGTATGGTGCACTGCTGACCTCAACTCGGGACATTGTGAGTTGGTGGAGGGAATACTTTGAAGATCTCCTCAATCCCACTGTCACACCTTCCTCCAAGGAAGCAGAGCCTTGAACTTGAAGGTGGGTTGAAAATCATTATGCCAGGACCTTCAACTCTCACTGGAGTGGTTCACAGCTGAACATGAATTGGCTGGGGTGATCTATCCATCTATCCATCCGCCCCACACCCCACCACCACTAGCATGCAGGGTGAGGGACAGCCAATCCCCAAAGGCGGGACAGGGCTAGCTACAGGGCACCTTCGACATGTCATAGGATGTGTCTAGCCAAGGACCAGCCAGCACCATCCATAATCCAGAAGGCCCCTCCACAGGCTGGTCCATGCACCAGATCCACTAGCCGAGGCGCACCCCAAACCTACTAGAGTCCCAGCCACAGACACAGTCCTACAAAGAAGACACTTAAACACCCCAGGCCCCAGGACCCCAACCTGGCAGAGAACGGGCCCCACTGGCACCAGATCTAAATTGCCAAACTCCCTCCACTCCAGCTTATTTCACCATTTTTTCCCTTTCTCTATTCTTTTCCTGCTTTAGTTTATTGTTTCTTTTCTTGTTTTCCCTCTTTTTTAACTTTCATTTCTTTGTATACAGAATGAACCTTTATATATTCCATGATTCTTACATTTACTTCATTTCATTTGTTATATCTACATCCATTTCTACATATATATACATCCACACATATACATCCATTTCTACATTGCAAACCTGCAAATAGAAGAACTGATGATTTAAGGTTAAAAACATGCTGCAGAGGTCCTAGGCCATTTACTATTTAACCACACCAGAGTTATCTACAGTCGAACCAAACTCGACCTTAGGTTACCTGTTATAGGTTACACTTCTTTTCTGAAAGATTTTAATTGATTTCCATTATTTTCAGGTCAAAGCTTCAAATATTTGAAAATTCTCAGAATGTTGTGACACTACTTTGAAATATTCAGTGTTTTCAGTGTTGCTGAGTTAACGTATATTTATTATGGCATCAGATTATTTCCGTCTTTCAACCTTCAGGAATGAAGAAGGGAAATTTTTCCAACCTTAAGTATGATTAAAATGAGAACCTACTTAAAAAAAACAATGCCTAGACTTCGTGTGTAGTGCCCTTTGACCATTTGGAGACCAAAAACTAGAGTTTACATACAAACTACAGGTGTAAATTGCGCAAAATTTGTTGCTTTCCTTTTTCATTTATTAACTCTAAAGCACATTTTAAAAACATGCTGTAGACTGTTTTTCATCCTCCACGTTTAACCAGGCCTCCCAGTTTCGTCTCAGAAGGAGCCCAGCTGCTTGGATTCTGCTATCCCCATAGTGACTGACAGCTGTGGAGTCAATGGCACCTTCTATATGGACCTGGTGGGCAATGGCCTGAAGACCTTCAACAGTCCAAGTCGATGTCCTAAAATGCCTCAGAATTTATCCCGTCAGCAAGGAGCTGAGACCATCCAGATATTCACTCTACCAGTCTCCAAGTCCTCATCACCAGGCAGCCAGGAAGCTCTGCCGTGGAAACAAGCTATACGTCCACAGCCAAAGATGGGGGTGCTGAGGGAATCATGGGAAAATAAACACAGCAAGCAAGGTGAATCAGGCTGGATAACTGGGAGTGGGACACTTTTGCTGGTCATTCTCAGTTTTCTTTTCTTTTTCTCCATTATTATCAGTAGTTCTTAGTCCATAAACACAAGCAAAAGTCTAAGTGGTATTGGCATTGTTTTAACACATACTTAAATTCTCTAGACCAGCAAATTGGTCTGAAGTCTGGATTTCTGCTGATGATCACTTCATGAAGATGTTGGTTAGCAGCACTTGATTTGAACCTACCCTCATAAATCTTCTGGGAGCAGTAAGGGAGTATTTAGTATTGCTCACATGATTTCTTCTTTTTTGCTTCTTATTTTGTCAAATATTGACTCTGAAAAAAAGTGTATGTTATTGTTTGTCTGTGGTTCTATTTACCAAATACTAAGACAAACTTTGATCAGTTTTACTTATTTTTAGATGAAAACAGCAACACCATAGTGTTTAAAAAATAGAGCGTCCCAACTTTACAGCATATGTTTTGAATGTCTGTTTCTTACCCAGAGTTACATGCAGTGAACAGTGTTCCTGTGCTGTCATCTAGGAGTCAGGCTCTTCCCTCGAGTGGCCACAAACAGAGACTCAGTCATGTGGCAACTGGCCTGAACAGTACACCAAACTCTGTCTCATTATTGTCCTTCCACGTATGAGAATGAAGGCGAGAAACTGTTTAGTTGCTGCTTACTGCTCTTTGGTCATGTTTTGTTGTGATCATCTGAAAATGTGTACCCTTGTTATGGGGATGTGATCAAATCATTTCTACTCATTTGTCCAGGTGGATTTCACAACTGTGGTAACTCTACTGGTTGCTCTCGTCTGCTGCATTACTCTGCATCACTGCATCTAATGGACATGCTGCCCCCTCCACCACCGATACCCAGCGAGGTTGCTGCAAATGGATGTAGCCTCTCCTCAGATGAAGAGTAAGACTGATATGCATGTTTTAGACCTGACTGGGTGAGAGAGGAAGAAATAGATGAAACACTGTGGAAACCATAGCAGGACACTGACTTCAAAAACATCAGCACATAACTGAATGTTTTGGGAAATTTTATCATCTCTTTGAATTCTGAGAAAGATCAGATTTTAGCTTGTCAATGAACAGTGGTGATGTGACTTGTGTTGAGGCTTCGAGGCACACATCGGGTACTCCAGGAAATATCTTGCGAAGCGCGCATTGAAGCTTGTGTCAGTGACGTTTGTGATGACATTTGTGAAGAAGTACGTACCGTGAGACTGGTTCCATGTGACTGGTTCAGGAAGTGGTTCAAATGCAGTGGAGGTCCCCTGCATTTTCTGTATTGATCGTGACTCTATTTTGTTCTTTAAGAGTAAAATCTCCAGGCTGAGATGGAACTGGCTGGAAGATCAGGAAGAGTCCCCTGTTTGGGAGTATTTTCATGTGATTTCTCCCAGCAAAGTATTTACACAGTAACTCAAAATTACTAGAACTGCATTTGACCAAAATTACTAAATATATTGGTGATAATGACATAATTTTTTTCTTATTTACCCTTTTTTTAATTCTCATATTTTTTTCTCCAAGGTGAAGTGTCTTTTATGTCTTGGATACAACAATGGATTCAACAGTTCAATTCAATTTTATTTATTTAGCATCTATTACTGTACAAGTTGTCTCTAGGTTCTTACCAGAGAGCCAGAGGTCAGACCCTTGAACGATTATTAATAAACAATGGTAGGTAAAAACTCCTCTGGCAGGAAAAAAAAACCTTAAGCAAAACAGTGGCAGGAAAAACCCCCCTTTTAAGAGGGAAAAAACCTTGATCAGGACCTGGATCATAAGGGGTACTCTAATGCTGAAGACCTCGGGTAGAGCAGGAAAAGAGAGATGGAAAGAGAGGATGAAGAATGGAGAGAGGCAAGAGAGATTTTCAATGACACGAAAGACAAGACATATTAGTAGTAATTATTCATTAACTGGAGAACTGAGAGTACATATGACTAATAGGATGTTGCGAATGTCTGGGATGTTGAGGATATTGGGGTTGTCGGGGATGTTTGGAATGTCAGGGGTGTTGGAGCCACAAGTCTTAAGTCATTAATCAATTTTTGTAACATGTTTTTTGGCACAGTGACAGTATTTTATCAGACATAGTTTTTCTTTATAACTTGGTCTTGAAGAATTTGGCCTTTAAGAAAATCTGGTCTGATTATATCAAAAGATTTAAAAAGGAAAAAAAATCAACTTTTCCATGTCTGTCTTTTTCATTCCTCTCAGTTCCAATTATTCCACAAAGCTAACAGAGGACATGGTGTCCCTCCAGTCAGTGTGTCCAGCATCAGGTCTTCCTGGACCACCAAGGCCTCCCAACATCTGTCCATCCCACAGACACCCATTTTCAGCATCATATTCACTACCACTGTATCCTGAAGATGGAGGAATAATGACATCACAGGACCCCACTGAATACCTGGACCTCAGTCCCAAACCAGAGACATACAGGTATGTGATGGAGGCTCAGGTTCACAGTCAGGATGGTGTAGATGTTCCGACTCACATCACTCACCTTCTCTGTTGATGTTAGACTGAACATGACTTGACCATCTCTTCCTGTTAGCAGTGTCCTGCTCGAGCAGCCTCCCTTGCTGCCCCCACACTTCTCCCCCTCCCTCGTCTCCACCCATGAGCCTGAGCCTCTGACAGTCGCCCTGCATCACGCTCACCTTCACAGGACGCCATCATCCTACAGTGACTGGGAAAGCTCTCTGTGGAACACATGGAGCTCAGTGACGGACAGTAACCTGGACAGCACCCGCACCAGCCTCATCAGCTCAGTGGACAGCTGCTACACCAACAACGGCATCACTTTTGCCAGTCTGCTGGCAGCGGCGGCCGAGACCATGAGCAGTGCTTCTCTGACAGGTAAACAAGGAGGAAGTGTATGTTTAAAGGATAGTATCATATCTAACTTTTCAAAAAATTTTCTGAACTTTTTTTTTTCCTCAACCCTTTTTACCGTGACTAATTGTCGAAAGAGAGGAGGTGAAAAGGCACTTTAACACCACTTTGTTTACATTATACATGACGTCAACAAGAGGGCGTAATTACAACGCGCTACTGGCCAGTATAATGTATAACAGGCAGGAGCAGATTTATGAAGTTTTGTTGATATTTGCAAGCTGTGGCATATAGGATTTTTTTTTTCAGCCCTCTTTTTTTTTCTTTTCTTTTTTTTATTATCGGTATGTATATATCGAACAATTTGCTGAACAATTTGCATAATTAGGTCTGAAATAGACATGCCCTGTCGGTAATTTGCTACTCACCCGGCCACGTTAATTAGGGGAAATACGGTATATAAATTGTTTTGGTGTCTCAGAAAACAGAACATCATGTGCAAAGGTTAGCATCCTTTCATTTAATCCAGTATTGCAGCCAAATGTGGATTTACACACTAGTGAGTAATGGGGGTACTTAGTACTCTTTTTTTTTTCTTTTCAGCTTCATTCTTTGTTAAATAATGAAAAACATGTGTTATCTAAGGTTTAACTCAGACTCCAGTTTCATGAGTGTAGTTTTATTTCCAGTGGAGAGCAGATGCTCCTCAGTTTGTTGAAGTGTTTATTCTTCTCTAAATTTAAAGATGGTTCTTATTTTAACCCAAACTCTCAGCATGTAATACTGAAATGTTTCTTCTGTGTTCAGACTTCTCACCACCGGCCTCCCCACTCAGCGTCTTGTACCCATCATTTGCTACAGAGAAGAACTTGTTCAAGGACCTGGAGCCTGTTCCTAAATGGGACTGGAGCATGGCCTGGATGGAGGACATGGAGAACCAGTACAGAGTCCACTATCCCAGCACAAACACCAAACTCTTTGATGCTTAGCAGGTATAACAACACAGCTGAACTCTGAGAGCCGTGGAAAGCCAGTGGACGAGACTAACGAGATGCTGCAACAGTTTGTTGGTTCACTTTCAGGGTTTGAGAGTTTTCCATTCCTGGTTTAGAAGTTTTGAGGAAAAGCCTTGACGTTTTGACTCCTCTGGAAATGGGTACACACCTGCTGCTGTTTATAATAGGTTTCTCACTTTAACTCAGGGCAGTAAAAATTCTCATTTAGATAATTGCAAAGACTTTCATAGATCTGATAAAGTTATGTTTTCTTTTTCATTTTTGCTAATCTTTTTCTTGATTAGAGAAGAGGATTATGAGCTTCTTCCCACAGGATGTTCTCAGTTGTTTTCAAAAGGCCAGAAAGACATATAAAGAAGGATGTGAGTTTGTAAGAGAATAGTTATTTAGTAGGTTAAATTCAGTTTCAGAGATTTCTGTGTTTACAGGTGTGTTTTTATATTCTCTTTTTTTCTTATTCTTACTTTTATTTTTACCCAACACATCACATTGTTGTGATTTTCCAACAGGCAGATGTAATAAGTGAAGTCAAGTTGTTAAATTAATTTTAAACATATACCAATTCACCTGGTGTCCAATTTACAGAGACAAGAAAAAGTATATAAACCCACAACACACACACACACACACACATACATGTTTAACCTGAAAACACAAACTATTATCATTTCTATGTCTTCACTGAACACACCCATCAAACATTCATGGACTGGAGGAAAAAGTCAGTTTCTCCTTGCAGTTACCAGCTTGTTGAAGCTCCTTCCGCAGCAGTGACTTTAACAAGATCTCCAGAATCTCTGGATCAGAACTTCTCAACGTTCAGGAGGAGTTCTGGATCATTCTTCTTTGCAGAACTGCTTTATCTCAGACACATTTGTTGGATGTCTGCTCTTAATGTTTCTCTGGAGATCATTCTACAGGATTTTGTGATGTTCAGGTCTTTACTCTCACTGGACCACTCCAGAAGGTGGATTTTCTTTTTCTGAACTCATTCTGTGTTGGGTTTAGTTCCATATTTAGATTTGTTGTCCTGCTGCATCACCCAACTTCTACTAAGCTTCAGCTAGTGGATACACATTCTGACATTCTGGAGAAGACTGATGAATTTGGGGATGAACTTGGGAGCTTCACTGTTGAGACTATGTTTTGATGATGTCATTTTTGTTCCATACTTGTATTGTTATTGGGTGATTCAAGTTTTATTTCATGAGGGCACCAAACATTTTCTCAGCAGAGTTGGATTACCAAGGTGCTCTTTGGCAAACTCCTGGTACCCAGCAATGTTGTCATTGGACAGCAGCAGCTTTCTCCATGTTGTCCTTATTGTTCATCCTCCCTGTTCAGTGACTTCTGTATGATAGACTCATGAACATGAGTCTCCAGTTCTTGAGCTGTCTCCAAGAATCTCTATTCTTCTTGACCTCATTGACGATTCTTTTATGTCTTGTGTCTTGGCTGTATGTCCACATGTAGGAAGAATAATATCAGAACTGAACTGTCTCCATTCCCAGACAAATTAACTGCAGACCAATGGATGATAAACACCCTGAGATGATTGTATATCTCTTTCCAGCCTTCAACAGATTATCAACTCTTGATCGTATGTCCTCAGAGGTCTACTTTTTATGAGTTATTCTTCACATCAGCACTTGCTTCTCATGAATATAAAATGTTTGTCTGTTAACAATCAAGGAAGCTCTAAATTACACTTTCAAACTCATTTAATGAACTGGACTCCATGTGTACAAACTACCGATTCCATTACTGAAATTATGATTGTGTGTTATCAGCTTTAACGCTTTATGTATATCCATTATTGTGACTTTGATGAAGTTCATATCACATTTAAATTTTGATTACTGCATAGAACCTGTAAATTCTTGTATACCGAGTATTCTTTTACCTTTTCTGTTTACATTGTAATTGTTTTTTTTTTCCTTTGGAATTCAGATTGCATTATTCTGTAGTTCACAATTACATTAGCGATGATAAAAACATATGTATATATATATACACATATATTGGCGACCTTGAGTGCCATGAAAGGTGCCTTATAAATAAAATGTATTATTATTATTATATATATTATATGAATATATATGTATATACATATATATACATATAAATGTATGTATGTATGTACACTGTATATTTTAAACACTTCTTACACACTTGTCTTTTTACCTATAAATAACTGCTTTTTTAATTGTATTAAGTTCTTGAATTTTTTTGTATCTGTAGTTTTTTTTAACTAATGGTAGCTGAATTTAACTTTTAATATGCTACACTATGGTGCAGATGATTTTATTGTCTGAAATAAAGTTAGGCTGACACAACAGCTGAAAAAAAGAGCACATTTTATTTTGAAGTATTACATGATTAAAAATTATTTGTAGTACATCTTATTTGTAGCAGTATCACGTCCGACCACATTGGGGCGGCATGTGAAATGAAAGTTCATGTTAGCCTCAAAGTGAAGCTCTAGTTCAGGGGTGCTCAATCCTGGTCCTCGAAAGCTACTGTCCTGCATGTTTTAGATGTCTCCCTGCTCCAACACACCTGATTCTAATTAATGGTCATTAACAGGGTGTCATCAAGGTCTGAACAACTCTGTTAATGTCACAGTCATTTATGTCATGGTGTGAAGGAGCAGGGAAACATCTAAAACATGCAGGACAGTAGCTCTCGAGGACCAGGATTGAGCACCCCTGCTCTAGTTGAACAGTCATTTTACAAGCCTTTCCCACTCAGAACAGTCTTGTTAGTGGCTCTTGTCAACACATATTATTTGTATGCCCCCACGTGGTCAGAAGTGGTATTACTTCATAAAGACTCTAAGGTATATGTGAAGACACAGCTGTACAGGTCACAGCAACTCTCACAATCTGGAATTAAAGACACTGGACTTCATCTTCTTGTGTTCTCGAACACATTTCATCATCCATTCACCAACATCCAAACAGAAACTGAGCAGCAATACATTTGCAGTACAGTGCAGTGAGTACACAGGCCCTTACATGAGAGAAACTAAAAAACTCCTCAAACACATAGACCAATGCAGGAGACCAGCTCATCACGTCAAGATTCAGCAGTCCACCTGCATCTCAAAGATAACAGACAGTGTTTTGAGAACAATAATATACACCTTTTAGACAGAAAAGAGGAGTAAAAAGAAGCCATCTGTGTAATATTCACCAGATTTCACCTAACGGACACCTACAATGCAGCCTTGATTCTCCCATCCTGGTGCTTTCACAACCCTTTATACTTGGATTCATGTGTCTGAAACCAGGTAAACAACTAACACTGGACAAAAGACCAATGGACCACAGAAGGGGAGGGACAGTCAGTGATTTACATCACTGAAACATCTTCAAGAATGGGGAAAAAGGAAATCTGGTTGAGAAGCAGATGTGTTCAGTTCTTGATGTGAGTCTGTTAGGTCACATGAGGCAGAAGAAAAGTGAAGTTTCTTCATCTTTGAGATTCTGGCCTCATTTGAAATGACCCCTGTAGATGCTGACACTGCATCTATCTGGATTTAACAAACAATGCTGCTGCCCCTGAGAGTAGCTTTGAAGTACAAAGAATCAGATTTCCATCTGTTTCTCACTAAAAGAGGAAGAATGTTTTCTTGTCCATTTGTGTAAGTTCGCACTTCAGACATAATGTTTAAGTAAAAGCTTGTCTCTGTGTCAGAAGATTTTCTGCATGACCTGCAATGAATCTGATTGATTTTGTCAACACCATCAGAGTGCTGTGTACACATACAGCACAATAGATACCACTTATACCAAGTAATAATGGTATTGTGTTTGGGCTTTCTTTGGTCAAATGAAACTTTGAAGATGGAGACTAAAACATTTACAAAATAAATATTCAGTTAATAAGGTAAATTACATATGAAGTATTGCACATCGGTGGTGCAGATTATTGCATGTTTGTTGAAGTTTAATGTAGTGATAGCTTTGGGAAAGAAGCTATCCCTTAGTCTGTTGGTCTGGGTTTTGTATGACATGTAGCGGCAGCCAGAGGGCAACAGGTCAAAGAGGTTGTGAGCGGGATAGGAGGGGTGTTTGATAATGTTGCCAGCTGCTATGATAGCGAGAGCTGATGATGTCCACCAGGCTGGGCAGAGAGCAGTCGCTGATTCTCTGGGTGGTGTTGATCACTCTCTGCAGAGCCTTTCTGTCTGCTGCTGTACAACCAGCGTACCACACAGAGATGCAGTATGCCAGGATGCTCTCCACGGTGGCTCAGTAGAAGGTCAACAGCAGCTTTCCCTCCAGGTTGTTTTTTCTGAGCACTCTTGGGAAATGAAGTTGCTGCTGGGCCTTCCTCACCATCACCACTAGACAGACCAGGAGAGGTCATCTGAGACGTTCACACCCAGGAACCTGAATGAGTGGACTCTTTCCACACAGTCACAGGTTTCTGTCATCTGACCTGAAGGCAATGTTGCAGTTTTTGAGAAGAGAATTAACTTCACTGTTCATCCAGGGTTTTTGATTAGGGAAAACCCTGATCCATGAGTTGACTGCCATGGTGTTAACACAGTTTTTGATGAAGGAAAATACAGCATCAGTGTACTCCTGGAGATTGTGATGTTCAAATATATTCCAAAAAGTCTGTGAGAAGCAGACCTCCAGCTGAAAGAGGGCTGACTCAGGCCAGGTTTTTCTTGTTTTTATCTCTGGCTTTGTCCTCCTTCAGAGAGGGGTGTGTGTGGGGGAGGGGACCAGGCAGAGGTGATCAGATCCAGCAAGATGGGGGAGGGGATGGGAGTGGCTCTGTAAGCATCTTTAATGTTACAGTAAACATGATCTAGAGCAGGGGTCCTCACAGTTTTTCAGCATGTGAGCTACTTACAAAATGACCAAGTCAAAAGGATCTACCCACCACAAAAATGCAAAACATCTAATTATTTTCAAATGTATTGAGGATTCTTTGTATGTACAATGTATGTTGATGTACCTTGCATAACCGAATGAGCCAATATGAGCCAATATTGCAATACACACATAATAATTAACTATTAACATTTTTTTGTAATTACCTGAGTTTACTTTAAGTTAAGTTTTAGCGATGGCTTAAAATCAGAGGTAATTCGCTGACTAGCTTAGTGCTTAGCGCCGTTGTTTGTGCTTGATTGGTCACCTGAATGTCAAATTCAATTGTCATCTAACTGGCTGCCCTGTATATCCATCAAGTGAAGGGATGAATGATAGGCTGATATTTTTTAATGTCACGCTGCGATTGACCAGTACTACCTCCGAGATCGACCGGTAGATTGCGATCGACCTGATGAGCACCCCTGATCTAGAGTTTTATCCCCTCTAGTGTCACAATTAACATCCTGGATGAATTTGGGGAGCACAGACTTTAAACAGGCTTGGTTGAAGTCACCAGCAATGATAAAAACTCCATTGGGGCTGGGCCAGCAGCTGTTTCTTTACTATAGTGAGCAGGAAGCTAAGTACGGTACTAAAATTAACATCTGGTGGAATACAAACAGCCATCACAACAGTGAATGAAAACTCCCCTTGGAAGATAAAATGGTCTGTACAAGACTGACAGAACTTCTGTATCAGCAGAAAAGTGTGTGACAATGATCCTGCTATTACTGCACCAGCTGTTATGAATGTAAAAACAGAGCCTCCTTCCTCTGCTCCTTCCTGAGTCTCTGCTCCTGTCTTGTTGGTGTAGTGTGTGGTCCATTAGCTGAACTGCAGCATCGGGGATCAGTGGGTGAAGCCAAGACTTCGAGATGAACATAACCCTGCAGCTGTGCACAAACATTGTTTGATTGATAAGGTTGGTAACAGAGGTGAGCCATTGTGGGCCCCTGAGCAAATCCCTTAAGCCCCAGCTGCTTCCAGGGAGCTGCAGCAGCCTACTACTCCTAGTGATGGGTTAAAAGCAGAGGACAAATTTCTGTGTTTCATGAGATATATACTGACAAATAAAGATTATTAGACTGAAGATGAGGGTGCGAAAGTTGAAGTAAAGAGGAGGTCAAGTAACACGTGACAGGAGGAAACAGGAGGTTGACAACTGATGACAAACTGAAGAGGCGGGTAATAGGAAAATAAATAAAAGCCTTCAAAGAAAAGAAGATGATCTCCTGTGAAACATGGAGGAGACTTGATTCTATTCTGGGGGTGCTGTGCTGCATCTGTGTTGGGAAATTATGAATGTTGGGAAATTATGAATATGTGCCCTAATGGCATTTGTTTTTCTGCTTCTGTGAAATTATGAATATGTGCCCTAATGGCATTTGTTTTTCTGCTTCTGTGAAATTATGAATATGTGCCCTAATGGCATT